>JABXWE010003726.1:0-48423 GCA_014611495.1 Limonius californicus
CTACCACTACCACTACCACTACCACTACCACTACCACTACCACTACTACTACTACTACTACTACTACTACTACTATTACTACTACTAATTACTTTTTTGAATTATGCTCAAAAGCAGTAACATCGTTTTAATTCTTATTAATGTTGCATTAATTATAATTTTACACTATGATTTAATAAAGATAATTTGTGTTATTTACTCATGTTGTCATTTTACCTTCTTCTTCTTCTTCTTTGAGATCTATTGATCTGTTATCATCCTAATGTAAGTCTTAATTTTCTTGAGATACAGATTGCCAGCTGTCTCTCCACCTTTCGTGTGGTCTTCCAATTGGTCGTCGGCCTGTTGGCTGTCCTTCGAATACAATTCAAGCTATTCTGGCCTCGTCCATTCTCTTGGTGTGGTCTCGCCATTCTCTTTTTGTTTATCGACCCCATCGTATTACATCTGTAATTCCGCATGTTTGATATATGTCATCGTTACGAACCCTATCCGTATTCTTGGTTTTCCTGGTATCTGCTCGTATTTAGATTCCGTATGTCATCATAGGTCTAATGCAGGTCTTATATCAAGAGATCTAAAAAAATCTAATCCTTAGCGAGCTGTGGAATGAAAAGTCACGTCTTTACTATACTAAAGGAATGTTTATGATGTCAGATAAATTAGATATCTTTTTTTGAAACGAATCTGACAGATTGTTAAAATGATTTTTAATACATTTCAAAGAGCATACATTATTGAATCTTACTGTAGGAACGGCTTTCAAGTTGACGGAGAATGAACCTATTCGATTCCTCCTTGTTTTGTGGAATTCCGAGAGAGGTATCCCAATGAAATTATTACATATCGAAAATTTTATGCTTTGGTTAAGAATTTAGTCAGCATTTTTCAAGAAACTGGAAGTGTTAGAAGGAAAGAAGGGTCTGGTAGACCAAAGAAGATAGTACCTGCTTTAATTTAAACTGTAAGACAACGAATTGACGAGGCTCCAAAAACACCAATTAGACATTTATGTCAGCAAGTTGATACGGTACGGTACATGCCACATAATATTGAGACAAGCTTTGCATCTGCATCCTTAGCGATTTATTTCCGTTCAGGAGCTTTTAAAACAGGATTATCCAAAAAGAGTTCAGTTTTGTCGTTGGTTTTTGGATAATCTCAATGATGAGCAGTTAAATTAAACCTTTTTTACAGACGAAGCTTGGTTTTACCTTAATGGGTATGTTAGTTCACAGAATATGCGGATTTGGAGTAGCGAGAACCCACACTTTACAATTAAAGCTCCCCTTCATCCCCAGAACATAGGAGGGTTGGAATGAGTCGTCGTAGGTTAGTTGGGCCAATATTTTTGGAAGGCACGCTAACTGCAGCAAGGTACAGGAACGAATTATTGCAACCTTTCTTAAATGAACTTCACGATGATGAGCTACGGGATGATTTTCTGCAACAGGATGGCGCAACAGCCCATGCAGCTGCAGATACAATTAATTTTTTACGCGAATGTTTTGATGACCGAATCATTAGTAGGAATACTGCAACACCCTGGCCCCCTCGCTTTTGTGATATACTGTTTTGGACTTTTTTCTATGGCCCTATTTGAATAACACCTTTTTTAGAACTCCAGTTAATGATTTAAACGAACGCAGACTTACAATTGAAGAAAACTGTCAAGAAATTACCAACTCACCTCAATTATTACAAAATGTTTTTGAAGGTATGAGAAGATGAGTTCAGATATGTTTGGAGGAAGCAGGTAGACATTTTCAAATTTTTTTGTGATCATTACTTGTTGTTCCATACTATGTCTTTCAGGCATCCGGATATTGCGGCAGCTTTGGTGATTTGTCCTCTTAGATCTTTTGCCGGGTTTTGATCACTACACAGCTCAATTCCAAATAACTTGAAATGCATCATTTGCTCAATCATGTTTGTGTGTATGGAAAATTTACATCGCGGAGGTTCCTTAGCAAAAGTCATATTTTTTGCTTTGTCTAAGGCTATTGTCATATTACATCTTCGACCTGATTGAAAGAATCGATAAAGTTGCCTTTGAAGGCCGTCTTGTTTTTCTGCTATAGTGACGGCGTCATCTGCGTAGCAGGGTATTCCCATTCTTTTGTTGTTCAGTTTGTAGCCCATGTTAAGAGATGTAACGTCTTCTATTATTTTATCCATTATAACGTTAAAGAGAGATGGACTTAGGTTGTCTCCTTGCCTAATGCCTCCAAGGGTGGGAATGTTTTCAGTTGTTTAATGGTCTACGTTAATTTTTGTACTGTTGTTAACATTACGGCAGTATACGGCTTTTATTATGTTGAAAGGTATTTGCTTTTCAATGAGTATCTGGATAATGTCGCCTAATCGGATTCTGTCAAAAGCTTTGGTTAGATCTATAAATGTTGGTGTATTAATTTCTATGGCTTTTTCTTTTATTTGGTTTATTATAAACAGTGAATCTGTTGTTGATCTATTTTTCCGGAATCCCTGTTGTTCGTCTTTGTTTGTGATGTACTTTCAAGTTTCAGTTTTCAGATGCTTGTGAACAGTTTCATTGTTGAGTAATAGAGCGTTATACCTCTATAATGTTCAGGATTGGTTTTTCGTCTTCTTTTAAAGATATGTATTGTTAAGCTTTGGCGCCAATCTTGAGGTATTATAGATGTTTCCAAAATGTTATTGAATAATCCAGTTAGTTCTTGGACTAGTTGTTTAACACCATATTTCAGGAGCTCGTTAGGTATGTTGTCTATTCCGGGAGCTTTCCTGTTTCTCAATTTTCTAATTCCTTCTGTTACTTCGGGTTCTTCCATTGTTTCTTTTTGTCGCGTTTCTCGTTCTATTCATTCTATATTTTCTTCGTTATTATAAAGTTCCTTAAAGTATGTTTCCCATGTTTCTAACGTGATGTTTCAGATTTGGACAAATTCATTTACAGGCTTCCTCCTGTTTTTGAGAGCATTTTCCACACTTTGCGTTGTGCTCCGTACATGTCATGGTTCATGTCACTTGTAAATTGTATCTAATGTTATCTTTTTATTGTTTTTATTCTTGCTTTTACTCTGTTTCTCCATTCAGTGTATTTAGCGTGTTCCTCTTGTGGCGGTGAACTTCTGTATTTTAAGAAACTCTTTCTTTTCTCTTCTGCGAGTTCCTTAACTTTCTGGGTAAACCACAGTTTAGTTTGATTTGTTGAGTTAATGTTTAGTTTCCCTTTCCCAATAGATTCTTCTGCAGCTTCATGGATACAAGACTTCATTTTTCTCCATTGGCTTTCCACGTCGCCTGTGTCTTTACTGTCTTTCAGTTTCTTTTATAATCTATTCTCGTACAATTTCAATGTGCTTTGTAACGATTCTAGATTGTATTTTTCTATGTATGATGGTGTCTTTCTTATTCTTCCAGGTTTTTCGATGATTGTCTTCTCGAGAACTAAGCTGTGTTGAGTTCCCAGATTGACCGAAAAGTCTTCGGATTCTTCTCTAGGTTTGCTTACATCGGGGGCATATATGTTTATTAAATCAAGAGCGGAACAATCGAACTTAAGGCTAAGCTGTAGGATTCTGTCGTTTATGTATTGTGTTGTGTTCGTATTTTTTGTGGAGCAGAATGCCGACACCTGAGTGTGCTCGTTCATGTTTAGGTTTTCCACTATATATTAGAATGTAATCGCAGTATTTGGCTGTGCGTTGTCCTTTCTTTTTTGTTTCTGATATTCCACATATATCTATTTTGTGCTTGTTCATTTGTAATATTATTTCGTAGTCTTTTTCGTTCCATGTCTTAACAGCCAATTCTTGTAATGTTACATTTTTGCTTTAATACTCTTTTCCTTTGCATCGCATGGGTCGTCAAAGAAAATTTCCGTCCAGTATCCGAGACTCTTACTTTTGGTTCTGTGAGCAATATACAGTGCGGTCGTAAAATGTCCCCCCCCCTAATAACTGAACGACTAGATATTTCTTCACAAAATTTTGTGTGCTTTAATAGGAGGCTAAATACTACTTTTTAGCCCACATTTAAATTTTATAACTTTCAAAATGGCGGCTAGGCGCTATCTTAAACTATTTTTTTAAATGGCAATGGGAGCCGAGTGGCACCTCATTTGAAAGGTATTTTAATTCTGCGTCTGATCCTTGAGTTTCATAAAAATATTCATCCAGGATAAAATGACAGATGATTAAAAATAACAAGTTTACGGAAAAAAAGGCACCCGAAAAATTTTGCGATTTTCGGTCCTGGTATGTTTGTACGTTTCTTTATGACACTTTCCCGTAGCTCGTATCGTTTGGCCGCTAGGGGCGTCCAAAGTCGAAACACTAATAGACGTCCAGCACGTGTCCACGTCATAGCAGCACAAACCTAGAAAATTTCTAGGTTTGTGCATAGCAGCGGGTCGGTCGCGAGCTCCATCTGTGCGCATAAGTACTGTGCATCGCGGTTCAAACATCCCCGAAAGGGGCGCGGGGAACGCCGAAACGTCGAAAAAACCCGTAAAAATCGGCATAAAAATTAGCCGGCGTCCTCCGCGTCCCCTTCGGGGATGTTAGAACCGACCGTCGATGCGCCGTACTTATGCGTATAGATTGAGTTTGCGACCGATCTGCTGCGATGACGTGGACACGTGCTGGACATCGCTTCGTGTTTCGACTTTGGAGGCCCCTGACGGCTGAACGGTACGAGCTACGGGAAAGTGTCATAAAGAATAGTTGTTGTCCCCGATGAGACCATTAACATATCCGGACCGAAAATCGCAAAATTTTCCGGGTGCCTTCTTTTTTCCATAAACTTGTTATTTTCAATCATCTGTCATTTTTTCCTGGATGAATATTGTTTTTAGAACTATGTGCATCTGTATATTGTTTTACTCCGGGTAGGTTGCTAGCCTCGTTCGGGAACCCTCCTCCTTTCACATTCCGGACTTGGGACCGGGCAACGGCGCGGCGGAGTCATTTTACCTACCGAATATAAATGTCATAAAAAAAGATTTTCTACTTTATTTTTCAAAATGCTTTCTAAATAAATGTTTCGATTCTTCTTTGTTATAAAATATGCACGGCTCAAAATAGTTAACGGATATTTAAAAACATTTATAATAAAAAAAAACAGGAAATTTAAATAACATCTGCAACATTTTTAAACAAGAATTGAACGCGTTTTGTCGCATTTAAACTTGTTTATGGAAGTTCTAATGCGATTGTCGCTATACATCATCATTATCATTCATTGTTATAAAAAACAAAAATTAAATAAAATTAACAAGGAGAGCTAAAAAGGCTTAATACAGCGTTTCCCAAAAAGTGGGGTGCGCCCCCTGGGGGGGGGGGAGGGTCGCAAAATCTCAAAGTTAGGCGTAGCAGAAAATAAGCAGAACGGAAATTAATATATTAAAACTAATACAAAAAAACATCTTAACTTAATGCTTAATGCTTAGCATATTACTTTTTTTTTACAGAAGATACTTACGAGTACAATCTCAAACTACATAAAACTTGCTAACAGTTTATTTAAACAAACTAGTACTTAAATGCGCCTATATTGTACTGCATAACTTGTCCAAGTTTGCTTCTAAATGAGTAACCCTTACCCTTAGTTCACGTTTGATGTTGAACCGACTTTTGCATTTCGATTTTATGCAGGCTTCTTCTACGAGTTCTTTATCTCTTACGAGATGTAGCGATCTTCTCTCCTGTGCCTGTGTTGCGCGTTTAGAGTGCCACAGATATAGAGGATCTACAGCTTAAGGTGGGCTCCGAACACCGCGAAGTGTACCTCGTTGGTTTATCATTGCCTGGCGAGGGAGAACGGCCGTTAAGGGTACTATACACTTCCGCGGGTACTTGTAGTAGACAAGGCAACGACGGTGAAACAAACATATGCTGGGAGGAGTTTCAGACGTGACGTACACGGAGTAAGACTTAGCTTAGCAGACTGTTCATCGGACGCTTACGCTACTGGCTATTGACATTCATTCGTTTTGGTTTGCTTTCAAATATAATCGTGTACAACTTAGAAACTAGAAATAAATACACATTAAGTAACATTTATTAGCAAACGTAAGAGCAGATATATTGATAATGAAAATAAAACATTCTAATTTACTAAAAGAACAGAACAACAAAATAAAACACTGAAAATGAAGATAAAAATCGATAAGTATTTTAACAATATACTTTAAGTAACAACAAAACTAAACAGTATGAAAATAAAAAGAGTTTCTTTGCATAATTCAAACAGGAGCTTTGTCTTTTTTCAACTAATGCGGGGTTTGGCACTGTTTTAACACTTTTGGGTGTTTGATTTTGTTTAACACTTTCCGTTTAATTATTGTTTTATTTTCTTTTTTTCCCTTTGGATTTTGATGGCATCTAGTATATACTGCGGTTCACGAATCCGCATGTTCCGTTGCAATCTGGAGTCGATCAATTCAGGTAACATACACTCTTCATAAAATCGTTTTAATTTAAATTTCATATTCACCTCCCAAAAAGTATCGTCTTTCATTATGACTTCACACTTGAGTCCCTTTTTCGTCCAGACACCAAATATGCAGTAGCTTCTCTATGTTATGTGGAGCTGGCCTTGTACTTGGTAATATCATTTGTGCTTTTTATTTATTTGAAATTCATTATTTGTATATTTCCAAAATGTAATCTTCTTTTGTTTAATACCTTCTTCTGGTGTAAGCTCCCTTGCAGAAAACGGACATTTTACCTCCAGCAATCCTTCGTTGTCAACGAGACCGTCTGGTGAAGCACCGAGGTAATCAATTTCGTTGTCAATGAAAAGTCCACTTTTGACAATAGTGATGTTATTTAGTCGCTCAACCGCCCTTACAGCATCATCTTCGTGATTTATACCCCATCTTATAGATGCAGTTGTAAAAGAATGGTCCTTATCGGCAATTAAAGTTTTCACTAGGTTTGCGCAAGGCGTGTGGTCCATTCTTCTACAAACCACACCAAAATTCGAAGCAGTGAGTAGATTTCTCCGCGTATTTTTCCACAATTGACTTTCTCCTTCTGCTCTTGTATTTTTTTCTAATTCTATTTTTTCTTCGTCCGTCTTTCTTAATTTCTTGCGAGGTCGAGTTCTTCTTCGCTCTTGTCCGGTTTCATGCATTGGTCGCCATAATGCTCGTCCCCTTGGGTTTTAAACTGCAGCTTCCTCTTTGCTTTTTGTTGTTTTCTTTTTTGTTTTTGTTCTGTTGTTAATTCCCGCCTTCTGATGTTTCTGAATTCCAGACGTTTCACTAAATTAGAAGGACTAACGTCGTTATTTAAGGCTTTGTAAATTTTATATAGGGGTCTTTTCGAATTGTGTGATACCACAGCAGCAGAACATCTACTTTGGTACGAATGACCTAAAGCAAAATTTATTCTCTTTCCTCCTGTAAATTTTGCAATAATCGCATTAAATTGTTCAACAATATTGCTGTCTACATCATGGATCAAACTTTTGGCATGGCTTGCCAAATAGTTTACTTGTTCCATTAATTTGTCATAGATTCCACTTAGTTTCAAATCCTCCACGAGATTCTTTTCGTCGGGTTGAGTCTTCTGGCAAAAATAAGCAATTGAAGAACAATTTCTATGTTCACCTAAAGTATGGCTCGGATTATTTAAAATATCATTTCTTAAATCCGCAATTTTTTTGTTAGATTCTTTGTCTTCTCCTTTCCTATATCTTATTGCGTTTACAACCCCTGCCCTCATCTTCATGATATTATTTCCTAAATGTGTTCGTACCGATTTTGGTCCCAGTTTGGTGTTATTATTAATTTCTTGTAACTTGTTGCAAAAATTACGTAAAAGGTGATTCCTGCATTCGATTTTGTCCACTACGACGTTATAAGGTCTCTTTTCTAATATTTTCTTATAGCAGCTGCTGTCTCCGTCAGCTATCATTTTGTTGTATATTATGTTGTACATTTCCACACTTTTACAAAATCCTTCAGCGATTATATCAGCCTCCATACTAGTTGAACTGCCTGTCCAGTTTCGATAACAAGTATGCGTTTTGGGAGATACATTTGCCGTTTCTGCTCTTTTACAGACAGTACAAAATTTATTTCGAACTCCTATATACAGTACCTTCTTGGTTCTAAATCCCACAATGGCTGCAGTACCAGAGAGGGAGTTATAATTGGCCCAATTTCCATCGCAAACAACCGTAATCAGTGGGATTCCATTAGTATCTACGTCTCCATTCTCGGCAGCCAATTGTGCCTCTTCTTCAGCGGCCTGATTCATTTCCTTTATAGCTGCCTTTTCCCAACCGTCGCACGCTTTATTATGAAGAGCATTATAAGTTGCTGGAGACATTGCTGGTATAGCAAGAGAAGCGCAAAATTGCTCCATATGGGACAAACCGGATCCTATGTTCATGATACCGACCACTGCACTTGTATTAAGGTCAACAGCTTCTGGACTTTCTTTGCTCGTGGTGTTAATAGAGTCGGTGAAGTTGCACATATTACATTTAAAAGTTATGGCAGATATTAGACCACGCCGCTTTTCTTTGATGGGCACCATATTAGCCAAAGAGCATGAAAAGACTGAAGAATGGTTTCCAATATTTGTTAGTTGTTGAATAAAATATGCAACATCAACAATTCTTCGTCCTTCCAGAACAAATTTCTCGTCCAATGATCCGCTCTCTGTCACTGCTTCTATTTTAAGTTCGAAATCATCAGAATCCTTATCTGCAATCGAAGTGATATTCGATTCTTCAGAGAGTTTTGTTGAATAAGCCACATTTCTTGGTGTACTACTACCCGATGGCCTGGGAAATTCATTCTCCAGTGCGTTACAACTGTGTGGAAAAAATTTTGTTCAAATTTAATAATACTTGGTTTGGTTGGAGGTTGAACGGGCATAAATCCAGGTTCAATAACATGTTCTATTATATTTGAGAACTAACGCTTTTTCTATGAACTATTTTCCGATTTAGCATAAAACTACGAACTATTGAAATATTTCCAATGCCAAATTGCCAAAATTAATTTTATCTGGTCGCTAATATAAAAAGTTAAGCTGTTCTGTATTCAATTACGAACCCAACACAAAAATGTTCGGACGGCTAATATTTTTAAAAAGAATTGTATATAAAATATAAACTATATTATTTGGAATATTTTATTTCTCATAATTTTAATATTGGCTATTTTAAACACATTTTCTTATTTAAAATACAAAATAATAATGAAATTGGAACATTATAAAAACCTAAGAAGAAAATATTATATTCATAGGTCCAAGACCTTTTTTTTTATAATCTAATATGTGCATAATAGATTTTGTATTAAAAATTCTAGAGTTTTAGACTCTAGAGCAGTGAACGGAATAACTAATAGAAACGTGCAGGCAGCCAAAGGAATGTCCAAAAACTGTGACATCTGTGTTAAACACGTGCGGACGTCGAAAGAAGGGATGGTATTTCATTCTATCTTACACCGCTAAACGTGGTATTTGATATTATGAATTCAAGAACATTGTTTGCAAATGGGTATAAATCTCCCTTATTTTTGAAAAATATTAATTATTGGAAGCAAATATTTTCAGATAAGTACATCATCTTATATAAAACAATTAAAAATTAATGGTACCAATGTGCTACAACATGCAAGAAAAACCGGCCAGTGTCTATATCTGATGTACACTATGCTAGGGGCACGTGCGTGCGTTGCCGATACTTACCGTTGAAGTCGCCACTATGCAATTGCAAAATTGCCCATAAAAACGGAATACGAAGCAATACAATTAAATGAATTACGTACTTATAAAAGAATAAATATTGCCGGAATTTGAAGGAAAGTAATGTACAACAATTTTTGACTGAAATGTGTGTAAAATATTTTTAAAATATCCTGCGACATTGTTTCTGGCGCTTTCGAAATACTCTGTTAATAGAATTAAAATAAAGCATGCTGCTGATTAAAATATGGTGTTTTTCAACAGAGATATCATCTAGGGCACCTTTATCTTATATTTTACCAAAGCTAAACTTCATTAGGCAAAAAACAAGTCGTCAGTAAATTTAATAGGAGGTCCAGATTTAACAGTAGTGGAGCAGCAGTGTATAGGACCCTTAAAGCCAGGCGAATTTAAATATAACTGAGATAAGGTTAAAATTAGGTTAGGTCGCGTGGAGTTTCCGTGATTTGCGATTTGATTGATGCTGACGTTTCGTAGGTAGCATTATCAAAGCGTAATGAAACGTCAGGACCAATCAATTCCAAGACGATGCGGTTTAAGGCTAAAAAGATGACTTCATTAAGTTAGGTGAAGTTAAACCTGCATTAAATGAACTAGGTTAGGTTAACTTAAGTTAATGTTAGGTTAAATTAGGAGGTTAACCTTAGTTAAAGTATGGTTAAAGTCAGGCTATGCTAACCCGGGTGAACTAGCTTAAACATTAACTTAATGTTGAATTAAATTAGAGTTGGATATTGTTAAACTGATATGATTATAATAGTGATTCTTCCCCAAGTATTTATTCCGCTTTTCTGCTTTTGGTTTGTAAGACGTAGAACTTTTTAAGAGAAAGGGGTAATTCTCAGGCGTCTTCTTGTATTTTTTAATTCTATGTTAATAATTAAAAATGTAAATTTTTGGATGTATTCACTATGTCGATGGAAATTCGCAACCTAGCTTCAAATTTTCAAACCTACAGACGTTCCCAGTGAAAGCAAGTGCATGTAGTATTTTGATAAAACGGAGAAATGTGTAGGACGGGAAGACTGTTCCTACACTTCGCAGAATTTTGCATCACAACCTTTATAAAGAGACGTTACTTTTCTCTTCATTGGTACTTTTCTAAATTGCATTTTCGGCTTATGTGTCCGTGGGCGGTCCGAGTCTACGCAAGAGCTGCAAAGCCTGGTAATATACTTTTAAGAGCCATCCAAGCAAGGCTATTTTTATTTTAAACTGCCATATTAATTTATTTATTGACTTCAAAATCCAATCATTTTTTTATTCTTACGTGAAATTTAACTTTCATGAAGGTACTTTCTGCAGAGAATATTCCTTGAAGTGCATCTGATTTTCACTTGATCTTGCATCAGCTTTAATGAAGCAACTCGCGCTGGCGAATTCATCGGAATTTTAATTCGCCTAATGTAACATTCATGTATGAATAGTAAATTCCGTTAACGCCTACTAAGATTTTATCGTAATTGCGGCGCTATCGTGTCTTAGGTGGAGCATTTCACTGCAGATACGCAAATATATCCTCCGGAGTGGCGGCAGCGTGCAGTCTCCGAATTAACCTCTTTATTTTGACTTTCCTAGGCCCGTAAAACAGAGTGTAAGTTAAATGTAACTAAATAACACTTAGTGACTGAGACGTTCCCCAGCGCTCGCTCTAAAACAAAGGGGTTGTTACCCCTAATAATGCAAGGGATGCAGCGCCCCCGACGAAGAGAGCTACCCCCGGAGCGCGTTAATTATTAACAGGCTACGGATTATTTCAACATGCAAACAATCAATATGATAATACACTTAGACTTTTGGGCGGTGCGGGTAATAGGGAAAACCGCCCCGTTTTTGATTAATTTTCTTGGTTTTTCCCCGAAAAACGACCCCGTCAGAACACATTTTATAACGTCGCAGTAATGTAAGGTGAAGTCTTGGGGGAAGCCACCCCTGCATTCTGCTTCTCAAAACAAACTAAGCAGGGGCAGATTTTAATTGACTTTGCAGTTTGCTTAGGTACTATAATAAATAACTTTAATTTAATCGCGAACTGCCTCTTGGAATAAAACAGACAGCAAACTTTAACAAGATTCAAGGGCCATAAATCCTGGGAACAATGTTCAAAAGTATTTCATGCCGAAGCACAAATTAAAAACACGTCGCGCTTGTTTGTAATCTTATTTTGGAACGAAAACACAGGTAATTAATTATTTGCACTAATTTTATACTTCACGGCTGGCCGATTAAGCAACAAAAGCAGCAAAAGTGAAATTCCCAACTCTAATTTTATCACAGATTTTAAAAATAGGTGCTTGTTCACTCAATGCGGGTCGGATAAAACCGCTGTTAAAAGTACGGCCATTATTAATTAAACCCTGTCTACAAAACCGAAACATTTTTAATTTTAGAGGTTACCGCATACGTTGCAAATCTACTGAAACTAAAAATCGTTTTCTAAAACCATCCGGGGATTCCTTCATCTATTAAATTTCATTATCAGCAGATTTAGGTCGTTCACAACAGGCAATATTACTTCTGCTAATTTGTTTAATTCTGAATATCTTACTTCATAATTCGAAGAAATGCGGTCTGGAGATCGAAGTGGCTAGTCAATGCGCCTCCTTCCTGAATAATAATTACACCTGCTTGCAATTTTACCACATCTCATATTTCAAATTAATTTCCCTTGGTACTTCAAACCTTTACACGCTTAATTATGTAGATATAAGTCTGGAGAGCTGGCTGGCTACTCAATGTAACTAAGCGTTCCTATAGTATATCTCATCTTGTTTTAAATTTAAGACAATAAAGGGTATTTAGATATTTGCCCAAAACACTATTTATCCAGTAAGTGTAGTGTGCCCATAAAGGTAGGATCAACGAAGACACTAAACAAATGATAAAGGAGAAAAAGGCTCTATACGAAAAGTCGCTAAACACAAAATCAGACGAGGACTTACAGAAATACAGAGAGAAAAACAGAGAAACGAAGAGAAGGATAAACAAAGAAAAGAATGAGAGATGGGAAAAGGCATGTGAAAATATTGAACAATACACAGGACGAACAAGACATACAGTGGCATGGAAGACAATTATAGCACTAAAGACGAAAGCAAGAGAACGAGCATATATACAATATATAAAAGAAGAATAATGGGAAGAATATTATAAAATACTATTAACAGAGGACAGACAACAGTTCCAAGAAAAGAACACGGAGGAAGATCAAAACGAGGAAATTGGACAAATAAAAATAAGCAACGATGAAGTGAAGAAGGCCATAAAATCAACAAATCATCACGGCCAGGAGGTATAGTGAACGAGATGATCAAATACGGATCAGACAAGTTGGTTGCAAACGGCAAACGGAGAAAAGTTAGCAGATGAATGGACTGAAGTACACATAATTTCTATCATCAAAAAGGGAGATAAGAGAAAGTGCACGAACTATAGGGGAATCAGTATAATTTCGAGTATCGGGCGCAAATATGGGAAAATAAGGAAAAACAAAATATAAGACAACATACATGGGAAAATTGGAGACGACCAAGCCGGAAGATCATGTGCTGATCATAAATGTATATACCATAAGACAAATAATAGAAAAGAAACACGCCAAAAACAAAGAAATTCACTTGGCTGTCATTGACATAAGTTAAGCATACGACTCGGTACAACTCTGGAAGGCGGTGGAAGAAATAGGTATAGATAAAGTACTAATCAAATCAGTACAAGCCCTCTACAAAGATAATACCGTAGATATTAAAGTTGTTCATAAATTGGGTAATGAAGTTAAAACATCCAAACGCCTCCAGCAGGGATGCTCTACGTCTCCGACACTCTTCAACATTTACGTAGAACAAACATTAATAAAATGGAAACAGAAATGCGAAGGAATGGAAGTCCCAGCGAGAGAAGATTACGTATACGCGCTAAGTTTCGCGGAAGACCGTGGTCATTGCGCAGGACGAGGAAGACCTAAGTTATATGGTGAGGAAGTTAAGGGAGGAATACACCAGAGCAGGATTGGAGATAAACTTAGACAAAACACAATACCTAACAACAAAAGAAGGAAACATAGCAAATCTAGAAATAGAAGTCGATATAACAATCAAAGGAACAAACAAAATCACATATTTGGGAAGTATAATATCAAACAAGGGAATATCGGAGGAAGAAATAAAGAACAGACCAGGACAAACGAGGAATTGTATAAGACAGCTGAACTCAGTACTATGGGACACGCACATTACGAAAAGCAATAAAATAAGAATATTCAAATCAATGATTGAAAGTATTGTGACCTACGGTGCAGAAACTTGGACAGTAAATAAAAGAAATTAATCCAAGACCAAAGCGACAGAAATGGAGTGTTGGAGAAGATGCTGCAGAGTGATACGAACGGACAGAATACCTAACGAGGAGATCAGGAATAGAATGAGAGTCGAAAAAGACGCAGTCACTATAATAGATCAAAAAAAGTTAAAGCGGTATGGGCATGTAAGAAAAAGTGACAACGACAGGTGGATCAAGAAAATAATAGAATGGAGTCCACTGGGAAGAAGCAAAAGAGGAAGGCCAAGGAGGTCATGAAGGGATCACGTCGATGAGGCGGATGGAGATTAGAGGACTGGAAGACGGAGACTGAGAAGACAGAAAAGAACGGAATCTAAGGCTGAGAGAAGGCAGCGTCAGCTGTGGAAAGCTATGGAAATCTATGGAATCACCGGTACAAAAACTGGATTTTAAGTGTCTTCAAACAAAGAAATCCAATGGATTTACGTTCGGAGAACGAGCAGGCCATTCAATAAAACCCTTGCTTTAACCTACTTGGAAATATTTGGTTTAAACAATGCTGAACTTTTAGAGAGAAATGGGAAGATGTTCCATCTTGGTGAAACCAAATATTATTAGTTTAAATCTTTTAAATAAAAATTTTTTACGAGCAGGAGCAATTAGATTTTCTAAAAGTTTTTAAATACCTACTTTTGACCGGTCGCACATCACCGCAGCACAACACGAACCAAGCAACATTTTTGAACTTTACAAAACTGTTTACGCTTACATGAGTTGCTAGATAACAATTGAAATCCATTATTGTTCGTTAACTCTAGAATTATTAAAAATAAAGACATCTAACCGTATATCGCTAAACTCGAAAAAAAAGCCATATCGATATATCTCAAAATACACACGGTATTCCACTCAAAACAAAAATGTTGATATTATTTTCGTCTAAACCGGAAATCCATTTAAACTGCTAATGACTTTATTGCATTCGCCATATATAAGGACCTTCATGTAAAATATTTTGTCTAAATCGCGATTGCCGTAATAGAATATTTGCATTTTTCCGTACTTCTACCCAACCCTGTATACAGGGTGTCTCAGAAACAATGGGCCAGCGTTTAGTCATAGATTCTTTAGGTTAAAATAAAGCGATTAAACCTAATATACCTTAGGCCGAAAGTCCATCCTTAAAAAGTTATAGGGCCTTAAAGTTCAATTTTTTATTTCTTCTTTTTATTGTAATTTCCACAAATCTAAAGATATTTCTTTCAAATTTGGTACACATACTAATCATTATGTAGTAAAGTGGCAGCAGCATTTTCATAAACCAGACTTAACTTTAAGAGGCACTTAACCTACCACTCAAATTTTATATTAGCTCTAACTTTGTTATTAGTGGAAAATTTTGCAGTTTTCTTTTATTTTCTGAAAGAGAATTAAAAAGTACAAAAATAAGGTATGCTCAGTTCAAACGCGTAAAGGCAACCGTTTGCCTTAAAATGCTTGTGCAAGTTTTGAGTTGCCGTTAGGACGATCAATTATCAGGTAGCCATGATCACAAAAACAATGGGCAGTGCTTGTTACTACAGAAAAAAAAAACAATGCTAAGTCAATTAAATACTTTGGTGTCATAGAAATTTTATTTTTAATTTTTGTTTTGTGTTTACGAAAATGCCGCGACATAACGAATTCGCCAATGCTGAACTGAGAGATACGGTTTGCGTTTACGCTCAAAAAATAACATTTCTATTACATGCTGCTGCCACTTTACTACATAATGGTTAGTATGTGTACCAAATTTGAAAGAAATATCTTTAGATTTGTGGAAATTACAATAAAAAGAAAAAATAAAAAATTGAACTTTAAGGCTCTATAACTTCTTAAGGAAGGACTTTCGGCGTAAGGTATATTAGGTTTAATCGCTTTATTTTAACCTAAAGAATCTATGAATAAACGCTGGCCCATTCTTTCTGATACATCCTGTATATACTACTTCAACGATGCAGACGAGTCTGTTAAGGAGTTGGATGTGGACACCCAATACATCTTCCCTGAATGATAATTATAAGTTTCAGTACAAGCTTCAAATCATTATACGATTAATTGCGCAGATTAAGGTCTGATGACGTGACTGGCTAACCAATGTAACTTGTATTTCCCATACTTATCCCACCTTATCTTAAAGAGAGACACTATAAAATACCTCCTTTGATTAGATACGTAGATATTTTCGTACTGCCCACGCAATATGAAATATACTGGGCGATCTTTGCGAGTCCTTTCAACTTCATAACATACATTATTCCTTATAGCAATATGTTTCCTGTAGCGTTGCACTTTATTGTAGCCTTATTAAAATATTCCATCTCAAATTTGGGGGAAAAAATTCTGAAAATGCGAGTAGTCAACACCATTTGTATTACCATGGCAGCTTGTAGAAGCAGAAGTTTCACTCGTTAAATAAAACAAGTGAAATGTGGGCATCCTCTAAGATTTAAGGTATTCTGTAAATCTGACTTAATTCAAATAATTTCTACAAAATATCCGGAAGTGAGAAGTCAGCAGACCTAGGTGGCTAACCAATACGTCCTCATGTCCTTTCTGAATGCCCAATTCCTTATGCTTGACGCGTATTCAGTACACACTTCAAATTTAAAACACAATCGAAATAATGACTATGAATCAGGACATATGGATAAACACCCAGTATATCATGCCTTCGGAAACCGTCTGACTAATATGTTTAGTTTGTAGCGATCAAAAATTTAAAATCGAAGTGACTACTCACCTCCCACATCTTATCTTAATATTGGGATCTTCTAAGATCAGAAGAATTACTAACAGTGGTTGCTCAATATTAATAATTTCTTTCGGTAACTTTAGAACATTTTAATACGGTTTTAGTTAAAACTACAAATAAGAGTAAAGTCAGAAGATCTAGGTGGCCAATACAGTTTTGGTAAATATATTATAAATGTGCACAGAGCCAAATCGCAAGCATTAATTGTGAATCTTCTGATTATTTCTATTATAAACCATATTTTGCCGCTTTAGTACGCATTTTGTCTTTTCGATACTCGGTCTCTCTACATCCGTCCATTCCATTCCTTCCAATACAATTGCTTTAAATGCCATTGGGAATAAAAATATATAGTTAAAGTCTGGAGACCTAAGTGGCCGCTCCGTGTAAACGCTGCTTCCTATACCAGACTAAAGTTGTACTTGTAAAATGTTTTAAATATATTTGATGTGTTTCAATTTCTTTCTTATGGTGGTCATAAAGCGCCACACAGATTTCATAATAATTGTGTTATTTAATCTTTTTAGGGACAACCCTGACACACGTCAATTACATTTTTTAAAGAGATACTTCCTAATGTAATCTTTCTTCTATTGGCTTCTGTTTCTGCGCTATGATGTCATGATTAATTTTTGTAAATGCCAACCCCATTTTTCGGCTTTTAGTGATAGACCTTCTCACCAGCTGAAATCTAGTTCAAAAAATTCAGAAGATATATTTAATGACTACGAAAACATTAAAAAAATTACCGAACAGAAATTGCCCACCACTAACCAGTTGGTATTGACCAGCACGTGTGCAAACACTTTGTATTGCACGTTCAATAATTTCCGAGCCTATACTGTTCATTTTTAAACGAATTCGATGCTTTAAATCGTCTAAATTGTTTGGCCTAGCAATGTAAACTTGCGATTTTACATGATCCAAAGAAAGAAATCTAGTGGCTCAACGAAGACACCGGGTGGAATGGTCAAGACGTAGGCTTCAAACGACACCGTGGGATGATATACTATTTTCGGACGAGTATTGTCTCAGCAATGATAACCGGCGTCAAAGAGTATATCGTAGTACCTCAGTATACCCAACCAGTCGTTGCCTTTGGTGGTGGTGGTCTTATGGTACGAGCTGGAATTTCTTTAGGGTGGCGTACTGACCTCCATATCTTTAACGGTAGACTCACGGGCCAACGTTATGCCTAACAGATCATTATGGACCATGTGCTGAACCGTCGCAACGCTGTTGGACGGGAATATTTTGTTTTTCTTGACGACAACGCAAGGCCGCATCGTGCGCGGGCTGTTTTAGAGATGCTTCGAGATATAGAAATAAACCATCTTGCTCTTCCTCCGCTATCTCCAGACCTCAATCCCATCGAGCATGCATGTGACCTTTTTCAGAGACAGCTGGATCATCATAATCCAAGGCCTACTCCTGTGCAACAGCTGAGGGTTGTATTGCCGGTACTGCGGCATCAAATTCCACAAGAACATTTTGATAATTGCATTGAGAGTATGCCAGAAAGGTGCAGAGCAGATATTGCTGTCACAGGAGGTGTCACGCGGTATTAGAATTTAATAAATTTACGATAAGAGAAGGGAGACAATAACGATTTTCATTATAATATTGTTAAATTTCTTCTTTACACGGATCTTTGTAATTTTCATGTTCATTACTAAAATGATGTTATACATTTTGTTGTTTTGGTAGTTTTTTATTATAAATGCAATTGGTGTTGCCATTAAGCTAGAACACTGCAATATCCCTATTAATTTTTGAGTAGTTTAGTTAAAGTAGAATTAATACTCGTATTTCATATTATTCTAGAATGCTCTTGGGTGCTCTTATCTATAAGTTTGATAGGAGAAATGTAAAAGTGAAATTCTGTGCAGGTTACCATATTGTTGGTCCACCCTGTAAAAAAGCAAATCATGTTCATAACCCGCGGCCATAAACCAAATCCTGATTAGACTAATCGAATCAATCCATTGTGGGT
This sequence comes from Limonius californicus, assembly GCA_014611495.1. Classification (NCBI taxonomy): domain Eukaryota; kingdom Metazoa; phylum Arthropoda; class Insecta; order Coleoptera; family Elateridae; genus Limonius; species Limonius californicus. The sequence goes on from JABXWE010003726.1 coordinate 18,782, forward strand.
ATGGCAATAACAATTCTGGAAGCGCATATCCAATCTTTTGGTCAGCATAAATAATTCCGTCATAAACGAAAGGTGATACACCGTGCGACGTAATTAACTATTAGAAACCCATAAAGGTTTGATGGCAGTTTAAGAATTCAATTTGCAATAAAGATCTCGTAAAAGTCGGCGTGTTAATCTGGGTCTGCGCGGCTCACTTTATATAGAGCTACCGGATATCGCTGAAAAATGGGCTATAATTTATACGGGGCTCATACGAGAGAAAATCAAATTGTCTTTTTTGCAACACGGCTACGAGGTGGTGCACTCGGCGAGGCAATTCCGGCCTGGGCGTTGTCGAACTCGAATCTATCTGATATACGAATTTAATGCCGAGCCATAAAATATCAATCAGGAAAAGAGTAATTCAAAATAGCTGACTCGCCGAATCGGTTATTAATATTCATAAAAACGCAAATTTAGCCCCCCTCGTTCGTTATAGATCGGTAATAAGGGAGCACGAAAGGGAAGGGTTGCGCTCCGTCGCCTACTTATATTTTTACGACAAATTCAAAACTACCTACGGAATCCGCCCAAAAAGTTCCTAAAAGAAGTGGACGTAAAAAAGATTAAAAACCAAACTCAGTACATTAATGTTTTGTCAAATTAGCTTAATCTCGTTATTTCGTGTCCAAGGCGGTAAGTAAAATGCCGTAACTTTTGTAATTTGGCCCGAGGTATGTGCAACCTGAACCTGCGCCGGTCGCTCCCGGCGTTGGAATAATTTTTTCCGAACTTGAGGGATTTTCCCGTCGATTAAACATTGTTCTATGCGCCCTTCTGCCTGGAAGATTGGGGGATGGATCTGTTTCAATATGTCACTGTCTCTTCCCTATTGTTACAGGATCATTACAAAAACGGCGAGGTTACAATTTAAATTCCTGCCGGGAATTAATAAAATCCGTTCGCGGAATAGTGTTTTGAATTACATTAGCAGTTCGTTCCGTGTGATTGCGAATGAACGAAAGTGGAGTGCATGGAAAGAAATAGGGGACGTAAATCTAATCAAAGATAAAGGAAAAGCAATTTATTGTCCCAAAACCATATCCCGTTTAAAAACAACACAGTTTTCCTGCCGTATCAAAAATCTTGGTGAAAGCAATGTTTGGCATTTTATTCCTCAATGGAAAACAATATACAGCACAGCTGTAAAAGTAAACCTTATGCTCCATATCTATTCATTCAATACCGCAAACATATTTAAACTAGCAGTTATCTATCGTATATGTCTGTACCAAATGTCGCAAAAACCATATTATACAAGGTACTCAATTTAAACAAAACTTTAACAGTTTCCTTTCTAAATGAAATACTCTATATATTATACATATAATATTTCGAAACACCTACTACTTGTAAAACTACTGACCACTTAAAAATACACACAATTATAATGCAAAGGCAAATATGAGAATAACTAGCCGTGGAACAAAATCAGTCGCTAAAATGTAATGAATTCCAATATCTATCGCAATCAGTTAATGCTTAAAACGTAGAACCAACTTACGAGGGCAGCCTATTAAGATTTTTCAAACGACCACTAGGTGGCGCTATTGAGATTTGTCATTAATTTTCGTAAAACTTTACATTTGTTATTGTGTAAACAGTGGCAGCTTCGAAATTAACGGAGTAGTTTGTTTACAGTGAGCGTTTAAAAAAAGCAATTTTGTGAAAAAATGGAAATTTCAGGTGGAGGTTTTCGTTGGATGATTTTTTACGATTTTGGTAAAGGCCTAACTCAACAACAATGCATATAATCGTTTCGTTTAACTTTTGGTAATGAAGCACTATTAGAAAAAACTGTTTGCAATTGGTTTGGAGAATTTCGTCGTGGTCGTGCGTCCGTCAGTGATGAATTTCGTGAAGGTCCACCAAACCGGGTTGTTATTCCAAAAAACATCGATTCTGTGCGGGACATGATTGAAGAAGATCGGCATGTGACTTACAGTGAGATAGAGGCATCCTTAGGCATAGAAGACTGCAATGCATTCGATTTTGCATGAACATCTAGCTATGAAAAAGATCTGTTCCTGATGGATTCCGCTTAATTAGGCCGAAGCTCAAAAAAGGCTCGTGTTAATTGGTGTAAGGAAATGATCAACAAATCTGACCGAGGAACTGTAAAATCCCTAAACAACATCGTAACAGGTGACGAAACTTGGATATATTCGTATCAACCGGAAACTAAGCAACAATCCACTGTTTGGGTGTTCCAAGATGAACCGAATCCAACAAAAGTTGTTCGTTCACGAAGCACTTCCAAGAAAATGATCGCTTGTTTCTTCGGTTGTACTGGACATGTCGCAATCATTCCTTTAGAGTATCGAAGAACCATTAACGCTGAATGCTATACAACAATTTGTTTGCCAAAAGCCATGGACGAAATCAGGGAAAACAACCGAAAACGTCGCATCATCCTTCATCATGACAACGCCAGCTTTCTCACAGCACGGCAAACAATTGATTAGTTAAAGGAGAAAAACATTGCCCTGTTCACCTGATTTATCACCTAACGACTTCTTTGTGTTCCTGAATCTCAAACAAAAAATGCGTGGACAGCGATTTTCATCACCTTAAGCTGTTGAAGCCCGCAAGAACCATGTTTTTGAGATACCAACTTCAGAGTGGAAAAAAATTTTCTAGAATTGGTTTGAACGCATGCAAATAGATATATATCTTAAAGGCAAATATTTTGAAAAGCAACAAAACAGCTTGTTCCAAAACAATTTTTTTCCCTAGTTTTTGTAAAAACTTAAGACGCTGCCCTCGTATTAAAGTTCTATACTTTTGCTTACGTCTAAAATACTCTATATCAAAACCCTTACTGTACTTTTACTATAAGGATTACATTTTCAGTAGACATGTATGACAATGAATTTCATTTACATGAAGGATCTGTATAAAAAGAATTATTCTAATACTCTTACCCCGCTTCTCTTCCACTCTTCCTCTATCTTGTCTTCTTTCTTTCAGTCTTCGTTTACATTAAGAGTTCTCCTAAACTATTTTTTTTAATTGTTAATTTGGCCCGTGGCTTCAAATCAGTGCGGTATTAACGTAAAACCGAGAATAGAACAAAGGTACGTCTAACTGAAATCACATAATGGGAAAAGAGATTCGCGTATTTACAAATTATTATGTGCCAACTGTTACTGATTGTAGTCTTTAGGACGTTAATTTGTTTAGGTTAAACAAATTTTTAAAACAATTAAAGAACCCGATTAACCATCTACATTTCTATATTTAATAATGATATGGCGCAACAGTCTAAATAAACTGATGTGCTGAAAAGAAAAAATTGAGACTTTTGATAATGTTAGTAGTATTATCAATTCGTTTTTCACGTAATATTGTTTATTTAGTAACAATCATTAGAATTTACTATTTCGCAAAGGTTTGTTAAACCCTAATCGTAGTAAAGATTGGCACATATAATATTAACCTATAAAACAGAAACTAGGTTAACTGATAATAGCGCTAATATCGACAAAAACATTATTTAATTTAAAAAAATTTCGTACTGCAGGGAATCGAAACAGAGCTTTTAGGTAAGAACCTGGCGCTTTAACACATTGTCCCTTTAAACTCTATTTGCTTATGTCATTATTACATATAATAGTGGTACTCTTTAAAATTTAAAATACTTAAAAATTTATATAAACTAAGTAAATTAATGCCTTAATGACTGCAATCGATAACAGTTGACACAAACTAATTTATAAATGCGAAATGCCACTTTAAAGGTATGTATCTGGGAAGGCAACTTTGTTACCCTGTGATTTCCCTTCCCCACTAAATAGAACTCACATACAAAATCCATAACATTCGTTTTTAATATTAGTGAAAATATTATGAAACAAATGATTTTTTAAAAAGAACATACAGAGAACTATGTTCGAAGCAATGATCAACTCTAAAAGTATGAATTTTTAACATTACATAAATAATTTATAAAAATTGTTACATCTGGCACAGTCAAAAAATATTTTTGATAGTGCCTATACATAAGGAGGCACTGCCTATCATAATCTGTCGCGAAGTATTTTGCGAAAACTTCAAACAACCAAGATATCACGCCGATTCGTCTTATCAGACCCACCCTGTATAGATGATAAGTGATGTGTACGTTTTTCCGAGACCTAGTATAAAAAGATTTACGCCACGTGTACAGAGTTCAAGTGTACAACAATATACAGGACGCTACATTTTAAAAACTACTGACAGTGCCTTTACACCGAATATCCTGTATACATTCTATTAAATAAATATAATCAGTTATGAAGACGTTTCTGTTAATATGTGGGATTGCATAAGAAATTATTGTTTCCAGCATTTTTATTATGCATACTATATTTGTTTCCTAACTAAATATGGAATAACAACCACTGTTAACCAAACACACTGTATAAAATTCTCATATTACATACAGGATATTTTATTTAAAAATATTATTGATATTTGTACATAAGTTTACAATATTTTTTTGCAAATAGCGCTTATACGAAGGCCTCTAAAGCCATATCGTCTGTCAAGCTATTTTGACTAAAATTAATATTATTCACAACTCTCTTGTTGTAGTAATTGTATTTTCGACTTGAATATTTAATATTAATTGTATTTATAAGAAAGTCTAATATAAAAACAAATATTTTCTATCAAAGTAATCAATATTTTATTTAAAAAATAGTCAATAGGCTATGTTTATATACAAAGACCTATACTCTATGAAAATGTGAAAAAATGTACTAAATGTGAAACACATTGCTTACGGCCACCACCCTGTAGAAACATTTTATGATTAACTAAATATATAATGATCGCATCTGTCTGTTGGAAAATCTTTCGTGAAAACTATTATTTTCTGTCAAAATATAAGGTGTTTTAATTAAACCAAAAGACTATTAATTTCCATTCTTATGTTACACATGTTACATGTTATGTAAACACCCTGTACAATGCTTCTTTTTAAATATACATTCACACTATATGCGGTATTTCTGGTGAGCGCCCTACATAACAATTGTTTTTAAAATATACGTGAATAAACTGTTTATGCGAAGACTAACTTTCTTCCAAAATATAAGACAATAAATTAAAAGTTTGGCATAGATACGGAATATTATTTGCAACTTTTAGCTCGATCGCCCTGTATTAGAAGTTTGATAACGAACTAAGTACGTGATGTTAAACTCTGTTTTTAAGAATACCTTGTATAAAAAATTATTTTCTGTCAAAATATAGCGTATTATGTATAAAAGAAACTAATAAAATAATTCTTAAGTTGAACACCCGGTACAACAGTGGTTTTTAAAATAAACGGTACTGAACTGCCTATACACAGATACTATACGTAATAACATGTAGTTTGACTAAAAATAATGTAAATATTGAAGATTCTGACTAAGAACGAAATATTAACCACAACTTTTACGTAAATCACCCTGTGTAATAATTTATATTTGTTATAGATTCTTTTGTAAAACCGTTTACCCATGCTAAGCTGGATTGTGCAGGAAATATTAAAAAATTATTCCGTGTAAAACCAAAAAATATCTATTGAAAAAAATTATAATATACCGAGTGTTCCATTAAAATAAACGAACTGGCATTGTTTTCGGCCAAGACAGAACGTGAACATTAATGTGTACAATCTTATTTTAATTAACAAAGTAAAAAATTGAGGAGGTGCTGGTCTCCTTGACACTTGGTATATAAACAAACTTCCTGTTACTCAGCTACACAGGTTGTTTCTATATTCAGGGATATTAATAACTATACAAAGAACATGTTTAAGGAAAAGTAATACAGTTTCAGATGGCGAGTATTGTGGCGAACAAAACCGTATGGTTTATGTAAAAAGGGCATTATTGTAATTTTTTAATGGATCACCCAAATTCAAATGTAACCATTATTAATGTAAAGTCAACAGTTGTATTAGAGTTTTTAAAAGAAAAAATATCGTACAATGGCATCAGTACAGAAACCGATTATTTAAAAAAATTAAAGTAATGCCTCTTCCAACTAAACCGGAAGTCGGTAATCTGATTTTATCCGAAAATCCTCGGCGACGGGTAATTCCTATAGGAAAACATGTTTAGAGCATGTGATACAATTACGGGCGGTCAGTATTTTGGCAAACAATACAATATGGCTGACTTCCGGTTTAAGTGGGAGGGGCATTGTTGTAATTTTTAATGGCTCACCCAAATTCAAATGTAAATATTGTTAATGTAAGGTCGACAGTTGTATTAGAATTTTTAAAAGAAAAAATATCGTACAATCGGATCAGTATAGAAACCTTGATTATTAAAAAAATAATAAGGTAATGCCTCTTACAACTATACCGGAAGTCTGTAATCTGATTTTATGCAAAAATACTCGGCGAATGGAAATTACTATAGGAAAACATGTTTAGAGCAAGCGATAAAATTACGGGAGGTCAGTATTTGGTAAACAGTACAAGATGGCTCACTTCCGGTTTAAGTGGAAGAGGCATTGTTATAATTTTTTAATGACTCACCCAAATTCAAATGTAAAAATTATTAATGTAATGTCAACAGTTGTATTAGTTTTTTAAAGAAAAAATATCGTACAATCAGATCAGTATAGAAACCTTGATTATTAAAAAAAAATTAAAGTAACGCCTCTTCCAATTAAAACCGGAAGTCGGTAATCTGATTTTATGCGAAAATACTCGGCGAAGGGAAATAACTATAGAAAAACATGTTTATAGCAAGTATCACAATTACGGGCGGCCAGTATTTTGGAAAACAGTACAAGATGGCTCACTTCCGGTTTAAGTGGAAGAGGCATTGTTATAATTTTTTAATGACTCACCCAAATTCAAATGTAAAAATTATTAATGTAAGGTCAACAGTTGTATTAGTTTTTTAAAGAAAAAATATCGTACAATCGGATCAGTATAGAAACCTTGATTATTTAAAAAAAATTAAAGTAATGCCTCTTCCAACTAAAACCGGAAGTCGGTAATCTGATTTTATGCGAAAATACTCGCCAAACGGAAATTACTATAGGAAAACATGTTTAGAGCAAGTGATAGAATTACGGGCAGTTAGTATTTTGGCAAACAGTACAAGATGGCTGACTTCCGGTTTAAGTGGAAGGGGAATTGTTGTAATTTTTTAATGGCTCACCCAAATTCAAATGTAAATATTATTAATCTAAGACCAACAGTTGTATTATAGTATTGTAAAGAAATAATATCATACAATCGGACCAGTACAGAAACCACGATTATTTAAAAGAAATTACAGTAATGCCTCTTCCAACTTAACCGGAAGTCGGTAATCTGATTTTATGCGAAAATACTCGGCGAAGGGAAATTACTATAGGAGAACATGTTTAGAGCAAGCGATACAATTACGGGCGGTCAGTATTTGGCAAACAGTACAAGATAGCTGACTTCCAGTTTAAGTGGAAGAGGCATTGTTAAAATTTTTTAATGGCTCACCCAAATTCAAATGTAAAAATTATTAATGTAAGGTCAACAGTAGTATTCGAGTTTTTAAAAGAAAAAATATCGTACAATCGGATCAGAATAAAAATCTTGATTATTAAAAAAATAATACGGTAATGCCTCTTCCAACTAAACCGGAAGTCGGTAATCTGATTTTATGCGAAAATACTTGGCGAAGGAAATTACATGTTCTTCCTAGAGGTAATAATAGCATGGAAAGCAACTCGCCAGAAATTAAATAAACATCCTGTACATTACCAGCCATTTCAATCAAAAATGTCTGTTGTTAACAACGAAAACTCATAACTCAAAAATGTGCTCATCCTGTATGTAAAACATTTTCTTTATTGTAACGGATACAATTGAACGCTTTGCTGAGCAGGCTTAAGTACAAAAAGCCTATACACCGAGGTTTATTTTTTAACTTTCCCGAGAACTCGATCCTCTGGTTTATTTTCTCATACTTCCGTGTCTTTTTAATTAAAGAAAAAAATATACGTTCGTTGAAAACCACTCCAAGAAATGATTTTACATTAAGATGTCATTAGTTACTTTTCAATCTCAACAGCCTGGTGAATTTATTTCAAGGGAAACTGCTGCTCCTTTCGAGCGGTTCTCAATTTTAGATTTCTTTTCAATAACTCAGGTGCTCTTAAGTTAACAAAAGCTGTTCTCCATATAACAATAATTAAAAAATATAACAGGAAACAGCACACAAACCATAATTCTCTTTCAAAAATAATGAGTTTGTAATAATTTGAATAATTGATGCAAGGGGTAGTAGTTTATAATTTGTAGAATATGGAATTTATTTAGGAAACTGTCATCATCATCATCATCATCATTAATTTTTTCGAAAACAGTTTAAATTTTACCTTGTCAATTTGAAAAAACGATTAATTGAGTTTTCGATTTACATTTCAAATAGGCTCGATTAAACCGGAAGTGCGTCATCGATGTTTAAACTGAAATATGTAAAAAAAGTGGTAGCCCCAAGTTGGACCTAAACATCGTATACAGCGCGTATACAGTTTCCGTTGACTGTCTATAGATGATCCTGACAGAATTGGAGCTGTATGTACCTCTTAAGTGAAAGTACAATACGCTCGTTCATTGGTATGGAACTGGTAGAATATAAAAATGTGGAATTTATTTAACAAACTGTATCAATTGAAATTTGTCAGTGATATTAAAAAAAAAAAGTTTATTAAATACTAGCTGATATTTAAAGTGGGCTCGATTGTGCCTTTGTTTAAACTTAAAGTGAGCCACCGATTTTCAAAGTGAAAAGTACAAAAAGCGATAGTTTCAAAACAGACACAGACAGCGTTGCGATGCGCATTTAATATCCATAAATAAAACAAACAGAAGTGAGGATATGTGTACAACTTTATCAGCAAAATGCCTTAAGGTTTACAATTTTTGAAATAATTGAGTGTTGCATGTTTTTGGTGCCACAGACATACAGGACCTACAGCTTAAGTGGGTTCCGAACCACGCAAAGTGTAAACACTTCTACTCCAGAGAAGATTTACTAGACAGAATGCCGCGCTGGTTTGCCATTGCCTTGCGAGAGAGAACGTCCGTTAAAATTCCGAAGTTCCGGTACTGGGAATGGAACCGCAGACCTTAATCGTAGAAGTCTGCCGATGAATCGACAACTAAAATGGACTAAGATCCCAGGATGTGTATAAATTCTGCATGAAATATATATTTTCAAATTAGAAACGTTTTTCTTTCTTATATATATGTTAACATTTTAGTATACGCATTTTAAATTAAAATTTAATTAAGTTCTGGAACATTTAATACAGGTTACAACTTACATAGTTCATTATAATAGATTTGCGGAACATAATTTCAAGTTTGTTAGGAAAGTTTTGATTAAAACATAATTTCTCCACGGAAGTAATAAACTGCATCTAAGATGTAACCTTACCACATACAGAGTATCGGGATATCAGGTGAAAAAAGTAATTCAAAAAAATGAACTCATACTATTCTGTACTGAGAGACTTCAGGCATACAAAAGCCAGCCACAACGCAATTTGATTTGACTTTCCAGTTTATTTTCGACAAATGGGCCTTTAAAGTGCTGTCAGTATTTATTAGAAACAACCTTAAACCAATAACTAACCCTGCGTCAATACAAAACAGTCCTCCTGTGTTGCTAGCAGAGGATTTTTTTAAATCAGAATAACCGAATTCTACGTAATAAATTAATGAGTTTGGAAGTAAAATTATATAAATAGTTCTTCAATGTTACTGTAGCATATAATGTCATGATCAAAATATCTATTTCGATACTTTAAGATGTGTATACAGGGTGGCTCACCGAAAACTAAACAGGCCTGTTTTGTGACACTAATCCTAAATTCTTCGAAACAAGCCTGAACACTTCAAATTAATTTGCCAGGGAAACATGTAATGTTTCAATCCCAAACTTGAGGTTACTTGCAATCTAAAAATGACAAGAGGTGTCAAAAGACATACCATTTGAAAGCTGGATGTATTTGCTTTACGGTATTGTTTTTATTTTTGGATTCCGAGCATTACTTCCCCCGGAAATGCTGTCTAAAGATTAAGGGTAGTAAACATTCGAAATGAGCACCACCATATAATAAAAAAGGTTCTGTTCAAAATGTCATCGCACATTCTGGAGCATTTATGGAGTGATTAGGCGGTTTAGTTTATTGATTATACATATGTTTCTGTTAATATTGTAAAGGTTTGAATGTGACCAATAGCAACAATTATAGCGATTGATTTTATCATTTACGAAAATTTGGAGTATTTATAGTCTCGCACAATTGCGGTCAACGTTGTCTGCATTCAGTTCAATTCTTGTAACAAATTAATTTTGTAAAGATATAACGTGTGATGTTTCAAAATTCGTTGAATACTGGTTCGATTAATACTCGTTACAATAGGCCAATAGGCCATTTGCCTTGTACTCAACATAGGATCGCTTAAATTTGAGACATCCAATCTCCCGAAATTTTCTCATTTTCTTCAAAATACTCTTGCGATTCACATGCTTATCTGCATATTGCTGATTGAACAATTCGGCGCTTTTACTGGCACATTCATTATTTCCAAAGAAAAAAGAAATTATATCAACTCTTTCTGAAATCGAATAAACCACTTTAAAGCTGAAAGGAAACAATAACTACGAAATACGTTATGAAGCTGACGTAAAAACAATATACGATTGTTTCCGCCAACATACGGCCAACCAATGCCGTCTAATCATTCCGTAAGTGGTCCAGAACATTAGTGTTTATATTTTTGGATTCTGAGGATTAGTTCCCACAGAAATGCCGTCCAAAGTTTCAAGGAAACAAACGTTTGAAATGAACACTACCAGCGCCCATACAGTAATAAAGGCTTTGTTCAAGATGTCGTCGCACATTCTGAAGCATTTGTGTCGTGAATCTTGTAACGAATCAGTCAGGTTTGGTAAGGTAAATTTTACCCTTTAATAAATGACCCCACAAAAAGAAATCTATCGAAGATAAATCTGGCAACCTTAAGGGCCATTCAATCGCGCCTGTTCTTTCAATCCATTGACGCGGAAACCCTCGATCCAAATACTGTCGAACAACCAGTGGTAACGATCATCTTTCTCTCTACTATCAGTTAATATTAGGGCGGGGATGGCTCAGTGGTAGAACAGCCAAGCTTTGGCTGTAATAGTCCAAACGCTTCCCGGTTTGAATCTCCCCAGGGTCTGAAATTTTTCTAATTCCCTGGGTGATCGGTGCTGGGTCCCGGTCTCCATTTGCCATTAGGGATCAAATTAAAGGCACTCCTCGTGTTACGATCGCACTAGAGGAGTAACAAGATCATATACATAAAAAATACACCACACACCAGCACGTTAAGCACGATTACGCACCAACACGGTAAGCCGCAGAGTCGGGCCCTGTTTGCACAAACTAACTTAGCCTTGTCTCACACCAAAAGCGATGGGGTTGTGAAAGATTCATAATAAGAAAAAATCAGTTAACATTGAATCAATGTTGTCTTGTAACAAATTAGCAGGTAAGAAAAAACCACTAACCAAACGATCGAGAATGCCAACCGTCACATTTAACTTTTCAGGTAGTTGAGTTTGTGTTCCGTGAAATATCTTCGGATTAGAATCTGACCAATAGCGACAATTATAGGCAATTGATTGTACCATTTACGAAAAAAGTGTATTCGTTGGAAGAACAGACGTTAAAAAGAACATTTGGATTATTGATCGCCCGTTTACTTACAGTGTCGCAAAATTTCAAACTGCAAAGTCGTCTTCATTGAGTTTTTGTAGCAAATTAATGGGATAAAACTTGTGGTGTTTCAATATTCGTTGAATACTGGTTAATACTCGATACAATAGCCATTTGCCTTGCACTCAACGTAGGATCGACAACAACGTGGCCCGGAAACGCAACTTCCGCCAATTTATTTCTTACCGGACTTTCAGCATTTCCTTAAATTTGCGACAGATCCGGTGTCCCGAAATTTTCTCTGTAACTCCAAAACATTCTTGCGATTCACATGCTTATCTGCACGTTGCTGATTGAAAAATTCGGCGCTTTTACTGACACATTCATTATTTCCGAAGAAAAACGAAATTATTTCAACTCTTTCTGAAATCGAATAAACCACTTTAATGCTCGAAGAAAACAGCAACTACGAAATGCGGTATGAAGCTGACGTAAAGAAAACATGATTGTTACCGCTAACAGATGGTCAACCAATGCCGTCTAATCATTCCATAAATTCTCTAGAACATTTTCTACTCTAATGCTTTGGACTGCATTTCTGCGGGAACTAGCGCTCGGAATCCAAAAATAAAAACATTACTGCAAAGCATATTTATAGAGCTTTCAAGTGCCATGCCTTTAGATATCCCTTGCCTATTAAAGTTGTTAGGGTGAAAGTCACCCCAATTTTGGGGTTGGGGATAGGTGAAAGGAAATAGCCGTATTAAATATCCCCACGGCAAATAAATTTGACCAGTTCGGGGGTTTTTCGCAAAGTAGAGGTTTAGTGTCACCAATCACGCCTGTTTAGTTTCGTTGGGCCACCCTGTAAGGTTTGCATTTCTGATGCGGTGACGGAATGTTCTAAAACTTTTGTTAAGTATTATAAAATACGTTTTATTTTTTGACGATAATTTTACTACTTTAACTAAATCAAATCGCTGTTGGCTTTACGAAAAAATACTTATGTCTTGACATACATTCGCCGGTTAGGTGCCAGAGGTGCGGCTTGGTCTTAATCCCATGCTCAGCGTGACATAGTGCGGTTTGTAATTGTTTTATTGATTTGTATAATAAATTACTTCTGATTGATGTAAAGGTCTAAGTTCAATGATCTCAGGCTTTAGCGATATTTTCTAAGGATAGTTCTTAATAGTTTTGTATTTGCTTCCCACAAATAACATCTGCAAGTGTATAATTTTACCAGTGTACGCTATAAAATTATACAGGGTGATTAAAAATCACACACCGGCCAATATTTTTGTTAGTTTTTAAATAAAACTGATTAAATCTAATGTGTTTGTAACAGGAATTAAAATCTCTATCCAATGTTAAAAGATGTATTAATTTTTCGTTTGGGTCAAAAGATAAACGTCTTCAGCCTTCTTTATCAAGGAAACCCTTAAAAAATTTGAAACTTCACGTCGAAATTGGCCATGATTACAATTTTTCGCTCCGTATAGCAGCCTCTCCAAGGTATTTTTCCTGCTTAAATCGTAGAACATCAACTACTAATAATTACATAATTTGAAAAAAATTATATATTAGAGGAAACGTTTTTTCATAGAAATACAAAACAGGACACATTTATTTTGTCCTCATTAATTTTAACATTCATCAAAACTACGAATCCGCTCCAGTTCGTATAAGATAGTTAATAGTTGTACGAACAAAATATTTTGATTAGTAACATTTAAGTTTTTAATCGTTCAAATCCGGTGGCAGGCTTTGCTTTTAAATATCTGTAAATGGTTGAAATGTCGAGAATTGCATTTGTAAAAACAACTCTAATACGGCCGTAAACTTTAATGGGCAATAAGAAAAATTGGTTCTAGTAATTTAATTTTGTCGTGACTTTTCCTGTTCCACTTAATCGCTGGTCAATTATAATTCTGAAAACTTTAATGCCGATTGCGATTTTGGCAACTCAGTCGTTTGCGCGAAACGTTCAAGACATTCCATTATTCTGGAATTTCTAACAATTATTGTAAGTTTTATGATAATTCGATGCAACATTCGAATATAAAGACATTGTTTTCTGTTGTTGCCTCTACGGTTCTCGCCCGAAATCTGTACGCTATAAGGACAAAGTTTTATATTTCTACCTCTAATCAGATTAAAGTATATTTGTACACTCTAACTGGCATATGCTATATACAGCGTGTCCCTAGAATTTTTTTGTTTCTACAATAGTTCTTACGATTAGCATTTTTCAGTTTCGGATTAGCGCTTTATTTGCATACCACAAACTGAACGCATTTCTGTCTTGTTAGTTGCTTGCATATTCATATTTCCGATAAAGACATATGTCTTAGTGACATCTGCGAACGAAACAACACCAACACTGTACGTGTGGCGTGTTCTGTCAACGGACACGTTTAGTAGAAAGAAACAGAGATACTTGAAGAATGTCGCGCTATGCATCCAAACGTCACTACTTAAATCTGTTTCCAGCACTATTTACAATGTTTTGGAGGTTTATATGGCAATATTTTATTTTCTAAAGTTATCTAAGAGTTTCTATTTACAATGTTGTTTATTGCTGAAATTTATTTTATACACTTTGGGAACCTTTGTTTTTGCTGGGAAATAGTTTTGTAGATATCCCGGTTTGTTTTGGTTTGTGGAAATTGGTATTACGAGGTTGAAGATAAGTTAATATCTAGTATTTTTGTTATACAGCCATTAAAAGGTAATTACAGTTACTGGAATGTACTCTTGAAAATGGTAAATGGTAAAACAGGCGTAAAATGTTTAAAATATACAATGACTTTTTTCAACATACATTCTGTACACAACATCTCTAACTGTCGTTCTTGATGTTTCGGGCATATCTTCAGTTTTTAACTGTTTTCTGAAGCTGTGCACTTTATTTATTAATAGAAGGTTGTCTTTCCTTTGCTGCACGATTTTCCGTATGATGGGTGTACTTATTTTTAATGAATTTGCAACTCGTTTCCGAACCGCTACAACGTCGCGTAATGGGTCAAAATTATCTTTTTCGCACGTAAAATAATCCAATAGATTTAACACAAACTGTTGACACTGCGCATTCAAAAAATTTCCGGACATTGCTAACAGCGTTTTCTTTTTACAATAGTAAACACCAACTAACATTCAATGTTAAACTGGTTCAGTACAATCGTGTTTTCAAGAATACATTCCAGTAACTGTAATTACATTTTAATGGCTGTATAACAAAAATGCTATTAACTTATCTTCAACCTCTTAATACCAATTTCCACAAACTCAAACAAACCAGGATATCTAGAGAACTATTTCCCAGCAAAAACAAAGGTTCCCAAAGTGTATAAAATTAATTTCAGCAATAAACAACAAAGTAACTTTGAAAAATTAAATATTTACATATAAACCTCCAAAACATTTTAAATACTGCTGGAAACAGATTTAAATAGTGATCTTTGTATGCAAAAGCGCAACATTCTTCTAGTATCTCTGTTTCTTTCTACTAAACGTGTCAGCCGACAGAATACGTCTCACGTACAGTGTTGGTGTTGTTTCGTTTGCAGATGTCACTACGACATACGTCTTTTGTCGGAAATATCAATCGTGAGCAACTAACAAAGACAGAAATGCGTTCAGTTTGTGGTATGCAAATCAAGCGCTAATCCGAAACTGAAAAATTCTCATCGTAAGAACTATATTAAAGCCCTTGAATCAATCTGAAAAATAAGGACATCGCCATTTACCAGTACCTCCAGTTTTACCGGAAATTTTACTAGAGATCATGGAATATTTACAAAAATTTGGTCATCGCCATGTTATACGTAGAACTTCCGTTTTTTTTTTGGTGTTTCTGGAAAGACAACCATTCTTTAATAGAATGATATAATTTTATCATCCTATGATGTAAATGGTTTGCAAAAGGAACATCCGCAAACAGCAGTACTTGCGGAAGTACTTCCCGTTCTACCGGAACTAATATCACTTATTAGGGCCGGTCTTTCAATGTACCTATAAAATTTTAGACAAGCTAACAGTCAAATTTATCCTCCTTGTTGTGGTATTTTCTGTTTTTCAATCGCCCGTTAGTCTACCTCATAGGTTAGTTTACTTATTCAATAGAATTAAACTTATCGGGTAGTAGACGCAGCCGACAGTACTATTTCGGCAGGATAACCCAGCTACGAGTGTACACGAAGTAATACGAAATATTTCGAGCGGATGTAAATGTAAAGAAAGTGTTTATAAAGTTAATACTATTTGTCTAGTGTAGTAACTAATAAATAGATCAATTTTACAAATTGAAGAAGCCAATATTTTTAGTCTTGTAAGTCCAGCCCGCAGACTTACCGTCGTAATCTTTCGATTTTTCGAATGATTTAAATTTTTCCAAAGATTTAAATTAAAGAAAACCACTGTTCAAACATTACTGGAAGAAATTCAAATAAGTTACATCAAATAATAAAGTATTGTATAGTTATGTAGACGAAAGTATTTATATTTTATAAAACACTGTGTAACACCCATGGGCAGTCGCTTTTACATAACTTTGAGAATTTAAGCAAGCGGTTCATTGCAAGTGAAATTGGTGCGTTTGTAAAGCTACTGCAGAAAAAATGATTGTAAGGGTTACATATACAACTGCAAATCTAAATCCCACCAACTACGGCAAGTGAAGTTCAGTGACGTCTTTCACAGCCTCCCGACGTTTAGTAAACGAACTGTAGGTATCTTTGTTTTACCACTTTTAAGATAAAGCTTTCCTTTCCGCACACCATTGTACGAAACTTACCCCACATTATTTACAACCAGTGGTGCTCAACCAGCAACAACACCTAACCAGTGGGATAAGTTGTATTGGAAGACGCAAAAACGCTGTCGGGTAGATTTATCCTAGGGGTTAGTTTATACGGCCTGACTACTATCGGAGACTTTTATCGTAACATTGACAGACCGTCCCTTAGTCGTTTATAACTATTTTCTGGCCACCAGTGTAATGATACCAAAAGACCTACTAATCTAGTAATAGGATTGGCTGGAGACGGTGGTATAAATAAATAAACACCTATACGTACTTCGGCAACAAAGCTGCCATCTTCACTAGGAGATTGAACTAATTAAAGTAACTTGGCTGAGGAGTACCTCCGGAGATAAGTTCCTCACCAAGTTAACAGTTGAAGTGTATGCTAATAATCTAACAAAAAAGGCTGAAATACTAAATCCCCGTTAATTTTCATTACGCTTAACAAATTAAGGAATTATTTTCAACAAATGAATTAAACCTGAGTTAGGAATTATTTAACTGCATTTTAAAAGATCCCCCCTATTTTTTAAGATATGAACGCTCTCATAGCAATTCAATTCTTTTGTTGAAGACACTTTCTTTAACAATTTTAGAATGTCTAGTTCTATACCGTGTCCTGTCTCGTAAATATGTTGTGCAACGCTTGATTTATCAAACCTATGATTTTGAAATGAGCTATATGTTCTTTAAACCTTATCACAATGTTACGTCTAGTTTTCCCAATATATTTGCCAATACAGTGAGTCAATTTCGTAAACCCTCAACTTCTCTAAAGTTTTCAATTTGTTTTTAGGGTTTCCAAACAAAAATCCAAATATTGTTATTTGAAAAAAATAGAATTTTCGAATTGATTTATTTACATATTTTAACAAGGCCTTTGGTTGAGGGACGGAACGGAATTTTGATGAAATTTCTGGTGATTTCTTCAAAGTGGGAACTTCGAAAAGTCGTGGAATTACAAACATTTAATGTTAGCTTACGGTTTCTAATTAATTTATCAATCACGTCTGGAGAGCAACCATTGTAGGAAGAGATATTTTTGAAGTATATTCAATCCGGTATCGATTTGGATTTAATGGAAAGGCAGATAATCTATGAACAAAAAAATTAAGAGTCGCCATTATATATTGAAATCAATGATTATTAGCATTGGACTTCAATTATTGACTTGGTGAAGAACTTATCTCGAGAGGTATTCCTCAGCCAAGTTACATTAGTTAGTTCAAGTTCCTACTGAAGATGGCAGCTTAGTTGGCGAAATAAGTATTTAGGTGTTCTAAATATCGTGGTGGTAAGGGGATTTCCAAAGTTTATCTAGTATAGTAGTATAGTAATAACACTTTGCCGGATTTGCCGGAGATATTTACCTTTTACATATTTTGTTATTTAAATAGATTTAGTGTTCCATGGCTTACATAGCATGAAAAGATCTACAAAAACAGTAGCATTGCTAGCTAGTGATATTTCCAGATTTACTGAATAGAACAACTATTTTAGTTTCTTTTACGTAATGGCACCTACACAATTGTTAATTGTGGTTTTGGAGACATTTTCGCTTTTTGTACTTGATACACCTCTGTAGGTGGTATTAAAAGTATTGGTAGTTCATAAAAGACACTTCCGGTTTTACGGTAGGTAAGCTTGTCTGCTTTTGCACCACAAATAGACCTAAAATATTTTACGCTTTACCAGTTGGATGGCAGTAGAAGATCTACAAAAGAGTACCACTTTAATCAATTACATGGTACTAAAACTAATGATACTGTACAATCACTAATTCCGGTTTTATAGTAAACATGTCCGCTTTTTGCACCACAAATAGACCTAAAAAATTTTTTGTTCCACTCGTTGAATGGCATAAACAGATCTACTAAATATCCAGTACTTCAATTTATTACGTGCTACTAAAAATACTGTACTGGAGACGTTTCTGTTTATGCACGTTAAATAGACGTGCAAGATTTTGCACTCCGTCACTTAGATAGCGCAAAACCGTCTACAAAAATAATGTACCATTTCCATCAGTCACATCAAGGATTATTTATTATAATAAATCATATATGGTCCTTGGCCAAATGAAATACTGGTACTCCATAATAGCTACCTGCGGTTTTACTGTAAACAGATCCGCTTTGGTATAGAACAAATAGAGCTATAAGATTTTCCACTCAATTGGATGAGAGGTAAAGATCGACTAAAAATTATCAAAAGTAGTGGTACTCTATAATCATCAATTCCAGGTTTATTGACGACATTTCCGCATTTTGTATTTTGTCCGAAAGTTATGTGAGTAACTTTTCATCAGGATAATGATATCCAATTACCTAATATACTAGTGGCGCCACCAATTAGTAGTACTTTCGGTTTTAACGGAGGCTATGCCACCATTTTTTTTAGTAAGCGCAACAGGGAAGAGCGCCCAATTCAACAGAAACCAGAGGGAAGATGTTTAAGATTAAGGCCTAGAAAACGATGGAGCGAAGGCGTAGAGGAGGAGTTTACATTTTTAGGAATACGAAGATGGAGAGCAAAAGTGGAAGACAGGAAAGAAAGGGACTGTTGTGGGGCAGCTCATAGTTCTTTACAGGGTTGTAGCACCAACAAGAAGAATCCATTAATCTCAATTTTGAACATTGAAAAACTAAAGAGATTCAAATTTTTAGAAAACGGTTTTAATTTCTTTTTTTCTACAAAAAAAGTATTTCATTTATTAACGAAGGCCTTTTGCGAAACCTTCCATCTTCTTCTTTTTCTTCTTCATTCAGCCATTCTCTATTCTTCGAGTATGTGCCTCCCTCATGCTCTTCCAGCGCTCTCGGTTTTGCGCCTCCTTATACCAATTCAAACCCACTGTTCTTTTAATCTTCTATGTATTATTGAAATTTTCGAATTTGTTGAATTACTATTCAGCAGCCATTAATCGTTAGGATTATTAAAATTAAAATGCATATATAAAGCATAAATGTTTCGAAATTCTTAAAAAATATTTTTCTAAACAAGCTGTTCTAAATATTTTCATTAAATTTGTTTACGTCAGTAAACCCTCGAAGAAGATACAAAACTTTTATTTCTGATTTACAAAGCTTTTCTCTGATATCTTATATGCATTTTAAAATTTTCATACATAATCTATTAAGTGGTGGTTTTGATTTCCGGAAATTTCTTCTGGACTGTCGAGTTCTTTATTGCTACGGAAATCACCGCGAGTCGAAGACGAGCGGTGATTTCCTAGTAGCAATAAAGAACGATACATTCCAGAAGATAAATTTCCATAGGAAATCAAAACCATCACGAAATAGATTCGGATAGAAAATCGCATTTTATGTTCATGGAAGATGACATTTAAAAATATAAAAATTCAGAATTTAATATAAATCAAGACATGTCTGCTTGTAACTATGGATACAAATGAAACAAAATCAAACATTCCGGCAAAATTTTCTCAAATGAAATGTAACAATTCAATATTGTGTGAAAACCACGTAAAAGTGAAAAAAAACATTAATTAAGTAAAAATGGATTTGTCAAACAGTGAATCACGATTTTCCAACAAGTCGAGTGACGAAATTGATAGTGCAATTGCGGGAATAACACCCAAAAATACTATACGATCTAAGGCGTATGTATGGAAACAGTTCACTGTGTTTTGCATGGAAAGGGGTTGTAAGCTTGATTCATCGACACCTATTGAAGAAATAGCGGCTACAATGAAAGATTGGGCGTTTAATATGCGCAAGGTAGATGGAACCGACTATAAAGAAGCTGTAGTGAAAGTAATATGGAACAGTACTGCTAAACAGTTGGAAGAAATGTATTACCTACAAAGATTACGGAATTAAATTGGATGTATTCAACGATATAAAATTTCTCCGTGCCAGGCAGGCAAGAGATGCTAAACGAAGAGAGTTACCTACAGGGCAGTTTAGAAAAACGAAAACGCAGCTCAGTATCATTAACAGAATGCGAATATCAGAAAATTAAAAACCTTTGGAACGAAGATTCACCCATTGGTCTACAAAAAAAGTTCTTTTACATAGCAGCCTATGAGTTGTGTTGGCGAGGAGGTGAAGGAGCGTCCTCTTATGTGCACTACTTTAGAGAAGAAACTGACAACTCAGGAAAGCCAACTAAACGTCTTGAATATAATCCTTTATTCAGTAAGACAGAACAAGGAGGTGCTAAGAAACTTAGCGAAAGTAAATTCCTGACATCAAATACAGTAAACCCTGATGCCTGTCCGGTGAGGTAAAAAATTGATCTGCTGTACTAAAATACATTGTATAAATATTATTTGTCCTTTTTTTAGGTTGTTTAAGAAAATGATTTCTAAAAGGCCATTGCATGTTACCACAAATAGATTGTTTCTGACACCAAATCCTGGATGGAACCTAGATCATTCTAAGGGATGGTATAAAAATTGTCCAGTGGGGCAAAATGAAATGTCAAAATGGTTGAAATCAGCAGCTGAATCTATAGGACTCGACACAAAATCCGTAAAAATTTCAAACCATTCTTTGAGATCTACGGCAATCCCAGTTAGCTAAAAAAGGGGTAGGCGAAACCCAGCTAATAAAAATGAGTGGACATTCCAGTATCAGTTCTATTAAACCTTATGTACAACTTGATAACATGCACCACGAACAACTGGTATTAAAGCTCCGAGGAGAAGAGGATAATGTTGAAGGAGAAGAGGATAATGTTGAAGTAGAACATAACGAAGATAGTGATGCTAGTAATGGTCATCCAATTAAAGAATTACTTAGTCCCTCAACTACAATGTCTCGAACTCGAGAAAACAAACAAATTATATAGAATAATTGTGTGTTTCATTGTAATTCATTTAAAAATTAAATTTGATTAAGCATTTTTCTTTCACTTTACTGTATTAGCACGTGATTTCCAGAAATCATGCACCGTAGTGATTTCCGTAAATCACCACTAGTGGTTCTTGGAAATCACCACGGCTACAGGGATTTCTAAAAAATCAAGGTTTGATTGGTGGATAAGTCAAAAATGCTCAAATCTGATTGGTGTGAATGTATAAAATGCGATTTTCAAGATGAATGCTCTATTGTTCCCAAATCGTTTGTCGAATTACTACAAACTTTAGGCTACACAGCAATCCTTACTTATTGAAAATACATTTGTATAAATAATAAGCCTCCAAAAAAGTATGAAACAAAATTTATTTTTCGAGCCATATTTAATGATTACACAGGTCCACAAATTTCAAGTTTAGGAACGTTGTTGTATTTCTGATACCTATTCTTATATACAGCGACCATTCTGAATTCAATGGTGTGCTTGGTTTTTTGCTATCACGTAAGGTTTTTTCGCAAAATAGGAAAATGTGCTTGTTCAGGCTTTTTTTTATTTTGGTAAAATAAAATATTACTTAATAATAATAATACATAATATTCTTGATTTTTTTAACTCAAAATTTACCAAATTAATTAGATTAAGTTTTTCTGGAGTGTAATGTCTCTCGTGTATTTTGAAAACTCGGTCTCGAGCTTTTTTTCTTGTATTTCACATCTGGGTTATCTCGCTTCAATGACCAGCAGTATTCAGCCATCGTATTGACATTCCATCTTCCTTTCCATTTTCTTTATATCCTGGTGAAATCGTTCTCCTTGTGCTTCATCTTCCCAGATTTTCAAGGAAGTAGTCTACGTGAGAATGAAGAAAATTGAGTTTTATGCTCATATTGCAACCCAATTTATAGAACTTATTCAGCATATTTTGAACAATGTTTATATAGTCTGGGTGCTTGTTGTTGTTTACCGTCTTTCAACTTCACTTCGGAGAGTGAAGGAAATTTGGAGCAAAGGTAATTGAAACATTCTCCTTCCTTATTTAAAGCCTTTACAAACTGCTTCATCATCGCCAACTTGATATGGAGAGGAGGTAGCAATATTTTCTGTGGATCAAAGAATCTTTCACGCAGTACATTCTTAGTTCCAGGTAGAAGTCTTTCTCGGGTGGCCCATTTCTTCTGCGTGTAATGTTGATCACACGATCTGCTGTCCCACTCACACAAAAAACAAGGGTACTTTGTGAACCCAGACTGCTGGTCCAATAGCATAAGATCACCACAAAGTTGTCAACCATATTTTATTTAACAACAACTGAAGATTCTTTTTCAAGTGAACACAGTAAGCAACGGGTGCCGAGGGATATTTATTACTATTGTGTAAAAGAACTACTTTCAAACTTCGTTTCGATGAATCAATGAGTAGCCTGCAAAATTCAGAGTCATATTTTACAGCTTCCAACGCCAATATTAAATCAGGAATGTTAATGCAGTACACCAACGAACCTTCTTGGGAAATGTAGGGCACGAAATCCTTTTCACGGTTTCTGTACCAAGCAAACAAAGTTCCTGGGGCCAGTAGATGTTTATCCTGAAGTCTGGATCCCCGAATTTGTTCAGCGTCCTTCGGAAGATCTAAGTCTCTTATCAAGTCATTCAGTTCCGTCTGTGTGATAACTTGTGGTTCCTGTGTTTCACATTCGAAAACGTCCATTTGATCACTTTCGTCAGTATCATTTTCCGAAGACATTTCTTCGCTGGAACTTGCAAATATGGGTAGAATAGCGACGTCGGGTCCATGAGGAACTGGCCGTATCGCAGATGGAACGTCAGGATAAGAAATATCTTTCTTATTTCTTGAATTGAAGCCCTTTACGTTGCAGAAACAAAAGTAACAGTCGTCACTGTGGTTTCTTGGCTCTCTCCACACCATAGGAATTACAAAAGACAAAGACTTTCTTACACCTTTACTCCATTGCCTCAGTTGTTCAACACAAATGGTGCAGATTCTATGTGGAGCCCATGGCTTATCTTGATCCCCAAGTTTTATATCGAAGTAAGCATGATAAGCTGCTTTTACAGAAATTGTAATTTCTCATCGTTGCTTCAGCAGTGTGAAATTACCGGAAATATAACAAAATATATCTGGACTATTTAAACACCCTCTTGAAGACATTTGTAATGAATGTATTACTTATTCCTAACATCATATTTGTGATCAGCGACCCCAGATTAGTAAAGAACACAAGTCAAACTTAAAACAACGAAATCCATGCGGACCTGTGTTATCATTACATTTTTTTTATCGTGGTAGACCCTTATAAAGGCCTGCTAAACCTTTCTTATTGATTCACAAAGTGATATGAGTTTTTAAAAAGTTCGATTTTAAAGAACATAAAAACTACGTTTCAAAAATTGTTCTATAATAAAATTTTTCGAAACCAGCTATAAGGATTTTCATTAAAATTAGTGACGTAATAGTCCCCAGAAAAGTAAGTAAAACTTTTGCTCGAGGTCTTCTGGGAATTTTTAAATCTTTATTTTCTTTGATTTATGGCAAAACCGAAGTCGATTTTGAGGAATTCAAAATGTTAAAGTGTATCACAATCTTCGGGAAACAGTAGCGTTTCGAAACAAATCCTAGCTGGTTGATTTGTTTATGTAAAATTACAAAGCGTAATAATATTATGTGTTTCCCTTAAAATCAAACGATTTATTTCTGACTTAGAATCTTTTAAATTAATGCCCCTTCAATGTTTTGAGAGTATTGCCTACGGTGCAGATACTTATTTTGTCCTGCTTAAGATCCTTTAGCCTCAAGAGTTGGGAACACTTTCTGAATAGTTATTGAAACTTCTATTACCTGTGCCAGTCTAAATGTGCCTGTCTATAAATGTAAGTTGGATGCACTACCTATCTATATAACTATTTTCGTAAAAGAATTTCCAAAATATAAGTCCTAATTGTCATGGTATCCAAACTGTGAGTTATTCCGTCGAAATGCTTCGCTCATGTTTAATTTTCTTGAACTTTTCATCAGGTTTAATTTTAGATGAGAGTACCTTATTTGACATAATCTTTATTGCAACAAAAATAAAATGTTTTATTTAACACAACGAAGAACGTTTAAAAGGATTTGAATTGCTCTAAAATCGGTAGCGTTGCTATATTATTATACTTTTCTGAAACGTTCACACCATTCAAACTACTAAAGATATTTTTCTGCCACTGTTTCGATAACATATGGAGCTATAGGTGTGCCATTTTATTTATAGGACACTGTATATGTATTATAACATTGTATTAATGTTAACTGTCAAACTATTATGATATATAGCATACAAATTGCCCGCTAACTATGTGTTATTTAAGCCGAATTCCTTATCTGTCGTGCACAAAAAATAAACCAGAGAATGCAATTTGCAATCGTTACTACATAATCGGACATACATTTCGAATGTGTTTACCATAAGTGGATTATTTTATATACGGCACGGTCTAAATCGATTCGATCGTTTCAGTTATTAGTTGCCATAATTTAAGAGTCTATTAAAAACGCAATTTTCGTGGCGAGCGGATTTTCTTCCAAGGCTTCCTCCATCATTATTTCGTCGAGATCGTTTGATGATTTTGTTTGTCCTCCGGCAGCAAAATTGTAAATACAAAGTTAATTTAACCACACACAACTTCTTCAGACAGCAGCCTACAAGCAACATTAACGTTCTTCCGAAGTATTTAACAATTTAATTTAACAAGAAGGTTAGAGTATTAAACCTACGCAATACTTAATTAAAATGTCGAAATTCAACGCGCTGTCTGCGGGGCTTAACTCATCCGAAGACGTTCGGACATTTTATTTCTGCACAAGAGGCTTAGACTTGGGAACGATGTTCAGAACGAGTTGTTTATTGCACCAGATGTATTAAACGTGTCTGATTAGATGGTATCGTTGGCAGTCAAACGCGATTGCTGCTCCATTTTCGTTTTATTTAATTAATTGCGTTTTGTATTTGTTATGCAGTTTCATTATACAAATGAGGCGATTTTAAATTCTTCCAGCTTGTCATTCTGTTTTTCAATACCATCAGCTTCCACATTTGCATTTTATATTTATTTAACAGAAATAGTAGAATTAAGTCTTAGAAATTTGTTCGTATACATAAATAATATTAGTTAAATAGAAATACTTTCCCATGGTTCTAAAATGGTTGTAGTTGGTACAACTATAAACCTCCAAAATCTTTCTTATTTATCGTTTGATCTTCATAACATTTTATATACCAAATGTAAACAGAAAATCTCTCTATAAACTACAAAAGCAACCAATTATTAACCCTTGATATCATAAATGGAAAATCCCCTTTGTATTTTTCTATATTTAGATAAGCCTTGAGTACCTTGTAACGTTGGTTTAAATTGTGCCTTAATTCGTAAAATTTTCTCGAATCGAATTCTATTACACTGCGAACGCATTGTTGCTTACGTGGAAGTTGGGTGCGGCTAAGTTGATCTTAGAAGATTACCGTTATCGCTATTAAATTATTGTTACCGTTTATCACAACGAATCGACAATTACGGCAGAGGAATATCATGTGGTTTCTTTTTTCATTTTTACGGATAGAATGTACCCGCTAACGAAGCCTTGACCTGTCTGTCAACTTTCTATTCTCGTTCAAATTATCATGGGTATCCCGAGCTCACCTTCAGTACACGTGTAGATAAATGCTTTCTAACCCCGCGAAGTTATCATTTGAACAGAGCACACAAACACCAATCTGACGGAACCAGTGACGCCAGCCTAGCTATCCTCCTTCTTCGTCTGCATATCCTTGACCTTGGAGGCATCGAACCGCAACAAGACTATCTGCCTTGAAGCTTCCTCCGACTCTAGACACTGATAAGGTAGAATTATCTGTATTATTGTTACAGTGCGGATTATAAACAGCGACCTTTCTTTTGGTTTTTACCAAGTGCTACGATTTTCTTTCCTGTAGTAATTTATGATTTCTTTGTTTATATTTTGTGACCAGTTTACAGACAATGAGGAAGTTTCCCAAGGTACGCCCAATTCAGATCAGCTGTCGATCGTTGGCCGTTTCACGAGGATGACGCAAAGCTGAATTTGAAAGGGTAGTGGCTACTTATTTTGACATACCCTTTACATAGCATCATAAACCCTTCTCCCTATAATTGTATATCGCGAACCACCTCTACTCCCTGAGCTAGCTGACTGTGCCCGTTTCGACGGTAAATTTTGTAGCCTACTGTCGAAACTTTATAGTCGTTGTAATTTCAGTAGTGCGGTTACATAAGAAGTGTTAATTCAAATCAAATTATTTGTGTCGCTGAATCTTCTTACTTTAAAATTACGTTCGCTACGCTAATCTAGTTTTACACGAAAAACGATAAATCTGTGTGGTGCAAACTTGAATCTAGTTAGAGCTTTTAAGGGTTATAAATTTATAATCTTGGTATTTATAGCCAAGGAAGGGTAGAAACAGCGTTCTTAGAATTTTTAAATTTAGGGAAGCCACATTTCTCTGTCTTACAGAAAACGAAATACTTAACAGTAGAAAGGCAGGGAAGAGATAGAATTGATGAGAATATATCTATGAATGAATATAATTTTGAAACAATCCAAACTTTAAATACTTTGGCTCCATATCAGTATTAGCAATGGTATGGATGAAGAGGTTATACCAAGAATACTCTTAGCGAAGCAAAACCTTTTATACCCTGCAACATCTGTTGAAATCTAAACTCTTATCCAGAGAATCCAAAATCCGTATATATAAGACAACAGTGCGCCCAGTAGTATTGTACGGGAGTGAGACCCGGACAACTATACAAAAATAGAAAAATATGCTAATAACTTTGGAAAATAATATAATCAGACATATAATGGATCCTCTTTGGCAGGAGAATAATTGGAGAAAAAGAAAGAAAAGTGAATAGACATATCGTAATATTTAAAAATGATTATCTTTCTGCCTCTTTGCACGTGTTGGTTACGTTTGTTCCATACTAGCAACTTAAAATAAAGGAGAACCCTGATTATATTTTAAATATTAAGAGACACCCCCTGTTTTTTATATATAACCATATTGTCATTATCCTTTTACGTCCCACCGCTAAGCACCGACCATTTCTCAGCCACGTACTTCTCTTCAGCACTAAGAAGAAATCACGCGGTATATACTTGAAGTTTATTGTCGAATCCCAATGACAGAAGAATAAAATACCACAGTTGCTAACCGGATTGGGGAGTTGGGTAGGGCAGGTTGCAGGTTGTCTGCTGCACGACAGAACACTGTGTACGTAGGTCAAACGATATTCGTAGTGCAGAACGGTCCAGGTTGGCCAGTACTCGGAGAAGGGGAGCAATATAAAGGTATATGCAACTAGTCGTAATTCGAAAGGCACGTTAAGCTGTCGGTCCTGGTTGTCGTACGTATAGCTCCGAAATCGTAAACCGTGGCGTGGTTCTTCTCGTCTCTGAAGAATGGGTTAGAATAGCCTCCTGTCAGGCATACGTGCAAAGAGGAATCTCAGAACTCCTTGTAGGCAACTAAGAGGCCATTCACCTAAACATAGAGAAAGAAGAAAATGTTTATACGCTGCATAGTAATGGCGGGTAATCGAACCCAAGCTATAAATTTGTCCAGAAAGCGAGCGCTCTAACTGAGATACCGTCACATCGGAAGTTTAAGTTTAATTTAAATACATCGGAACATATTGCTATGAAACGGAAAGCACTGTCATGGTTACTATGTTTGCAAGTAAAATTTTGGTTCTACTTATGTAAGCACATTTATAAAGATAATACCGATAACAGTTTCTGGGTTAAAGGCGGCTCCTAAATATTAGTCAAACTTCTCTCAAAACCTTATACATTGAAGTATAATATTAAACGAATGTTAAACTGTTTTATAACCCCACAACTGAAAATATCATAAAGAAATTGATAGATGATACAATATTATACATCCTGGATTGGTTTCTGCAATTCAGTGTTTTGTAAAACTTCTGCAGTTTCGTAGCAGCTACTGTTTAACAACGTGTTTACTTTTTCATACTATATTACAAATATATAAAGCTTTATTGAAGGGATCGGAAATCTAGGACAACTATTTTGCAAATGTCAATATTACAATTTTGTTTCGGCTTAGACCGCGTCATCATTAAGGAACTACACCCAGCATTATCAGGTAAGGCCCGACGTGTAGCTTGCCTGCCTTTACAAGCATTTGTTCTAGAAGTTTGAGCAATATTTATTCGTAGGTCCTGCCTGCCTAAACAGGGGCGTATGCTTAGGTTATTCAAACCTTGAGGCGGACAAGGACAAGGATTTCATCTTAATCGGCGTATGCCTGTTAGCTGTTTGTGAACCCATACAAAGTAACGTTTCGCAAGACATTGCAGCTTGCATCTTCAACCTGAATAGAACTCAATTTCTAGTTTCTATGGGTTCACAAACAGCTAACAGGCATAAGCCGATTAAGTATTATTGTCCTGGCAAACAAAATACATTAAGATCAAATCCTTGTCCGCCCCAAGGTTTGAATAATCTAAGCACACGACCCTGTTTAGGCAGACAGTGCCTAGGAACAAATATTGCTTAAACTTTTACAACAAATGCTTGTTAAAGGCAGACAAGCTGCAGGTCGGCTCCTGATAATGCTGGGTGTAGTTCCCAAATGATGACGCGGTTTAAGCCGAAAGTAAATTGTAATATTGACAGTTCGAAAAAGCGCGAAAGCATCAAAGAATATATTTTGCAAATGTTTATAAAATTTTAAATATAGCATGGCAATCAAAATCACTTTTCCTTTAATTTAATTAAATTGATCGATGGTGCCTACTTATGAGAATACTAAGTCTAGGTATCAATTCACTTAAATGTTATGCAAGATGTTTTCAATTAACGAAAAATGGAATTTGTTTTTGTTTTACGGCTGCCAACCGTAATTTACATAGTAGTCGCTATTCAACTGGAAAACCACCGCTTGAAAAAATATTTAGAGCCCTTAAACGTTCTTTAAAAAAAAATGGAAATAGCAATGATATAGATAGTGAATGAGAATCCCCACCTGAGTCAAAGATACACACACATATATACAGGGTGTCTCAGAAAGAATGGGCCAGCGTTTAGTCATAGATTCTTTAGGTAAAAATAAACCGATTAAACCTAATATACCTTAGTACAAAAGTCCTTCCTTAAGAAGTTATAGGGCCTTAAAGTTCAATTTTTTATTTTTTCTTTTTATTGTAATTTCCACAAATCTAAAGATATTT
>JABXWE010003728.1:0-38017 GCA_014611495.1 Limonius californicus
TGTCTACGGCCAACTAAATTTTGTAATACAATTAAACCTGCAATAATAATATCAGTTATCAGTGTTTGAGTAAACATTTTTTTCTTCGAAACTATACAAACTACGGAGTTTTTACGAGTCAAAAAATGAAGCTAATGAATAAGTCTTCACCTTAAAAAAAACATAGAATCGTATCATCATCCTTAAAAAAATTCTGAACAAATTTATCAGGGGGTGGGGGTGGTTTTAACCCTTCTCCAATTTTCTTTGGGTTTCTTTCGTTACTGAAAGTAGTGGCTTCCTTTGAAGTGCCCAGGTACCAAATTTCAATAAACTTGGTTCACACGTTTCCGAACAGCATACAAAAATGTGATTTTTTAAGTAAACTTTGAACTCCTCTCACGGGCAAACGGTACCTTTTGGTATATGACAAAGTTGGGTCCAATCGACTTCTTTTGACCTCTAGAATACGTGGTAGCTCTATGTGCCAGGAGTTTCGGGGCACCCCGTATGTGCAAAGCAATGCGAGGACTGCAGATTTTGTATCCAATCATGATACATACGACCTGTTTGGCATATGGTTTACACCGAGTAGCTGACTTACTTCACAAACTTTATTCAAACATTAACGTACTGATATCATCTCTGAAAAAGATTTTTCTCAAAGCACCGAGGCATGTGCAGATGTTTCGGGAAGTTGCGGGGGACGTTCCTCTTCTGTGCGCGTCAATCATTACAAGATGTAAAATTTGGATCGACGCTGCTGTGCATTACACTGAAAATTTTGAAATTGTGAAGAAAGTTGTTAATGAATTCTACTCTGGAGAAGCGCAGGGCATCAAAGAAGCACAGGGTATTTTGAGAAAAAAAAAGGTATTCGAGAAAACTTGATTTTTATTCAAGGTAATTTGGCTTGCGTTTCGACTGCAATCTCTAAACTAGAAGCGAGGGGATCATCTTTATAAGACAGCATTGAAATAGTAGAAGATATGGTTAAGGGTTTAACTAAACTAAAAAAAAAGGATTTCATTAATAAATTAAACGAAGTGCTGTCAAAAAATACGGGCTATCAACAACTGAAGAATATAAGCGGGGTGTTGCAAGAAATGAACATTTAAATATCATTGACATTGTAAATTATGAATTTATACCAATAGTGTCGTGTGATGTCGAAAGAGTCGTTTCACAGTACAAAAATATTCTCGCTGATAACAGGCGCAAAGTTACATACGAAAATGTATTGCTTCACGTTGTTGTTAGTGCAATTATGATTTGTTTTTATAATTTAATTAATTATAAATTAGTAATTTTGTGTTTCTTGATTAATTTTAATTAAATAATTTTTGATTTAAGAAATGTTTGTGCATTTTAATAGAAAAATATATATGTATTGAAATAACGTTAATGTTTTTTTTTCTAGTTAGTTGACTTTTTAGTGCATATTTTGGATGATTCTGAGGAATATTTACATGCCTATTTTGAAGTTTTTCAGTGCCAGTTCAATCAACAAAATTTTTATTACAGATTGGCTCTTGGTGACACAATGCGTGTCTTTACTTAAGCCACCCATTTTACAATATTTATCACAATTATTTAAAAGTATATTTATGTTGCTACAAATATTTTGTACTTTAGAACATACAATATTTAATTCCAAATGTATAACTTATCATTTGCATTACGATATCTGCATAAGTTTCTCAAAATATTTCATACCTGGTAAAATGAGTAGTTAAATCGCTTGACAAACCTGGACCAAATTCGAAGTGAATGGGACGAAAATAATATTTGATGTATCAAAAAATTTAGGTGTTTAAAATTAACTGGCTTTGACCAGGAACCGTAGCAAAATAGTTTGACTATCGAGGTTAGAGACAGAAGTTCGAATTTACCTGAATATTAATAATATTGCTTTAAGGTGGCTAGTTATCACTACATCAGAATTTTTGTGCCGTATTTAAAAAATATAGGTACTGGACTTAATTAAAGGAGTAATAAATGCTCATTATACATACCATCCTGCTGTCGGAATATTTAATACATGTTTGGAATATATAATACAGACTCATTTTTAAAATATATTAATTGTAACTTAAAACAAATCTTTCAAAGTCATCAGGAATTAATATACACCACATTTAGGCTAAACCTATTACTTTTCAATATCTGCGAATTCTTCTTCATCTACCTTCAAACCTTCTAAAAAGTTGTTCATGTGTCAAAAAGGTCCACACCAGTGGCGTAACATATGTTAGTGATTGATAGATAAGTGATATGGAACAATCACATGACGGTTGAAACAGAAGTTACTTTAAAAACTGTTTACCAACGCAGATTCCTATAAAAGCTTATGTATTCAAATTTACCCCCTTAGCCTCACATGCGAAAGGGAGAGTATAATTAGTGTCCTATCCCCCTCGTAAAAGTCAGTCGATGCGATGCTGGCATTGATGTAACGTTTATTACATAATAATAATTAGACAGGCGCCTTTTCGAGACCACCTCTGCCAACTGACTACCTCCCGAATGATTGCCAGGTAAATAATGATAAATCATGCCACATACATTATCAAATCATATATATCATATACTTATATTTAATATTCCACTATTTTCAATAACTACTTACATAGATACACCAATCTTGTATAATATCAATACTAGGACCCAGTGTTTGTAAACTGCATACAATAACAAGTAGATAATACGTAACTGTTTCGGTAAACACATATAACACTTCTTGGGATATAAGCCATAACCTCGCCAGCGACGCTACTACTTATACTAGCTGATATTGCCATTGTAGCTCTTTTCTATATATAAACACATAAGTGGTCACACTAAATTCACACCTTGCCTCAGCTTATAGGATAGTCGCATCGCAATCAGTTAGTATGTTCGCAAACGCTATTATTTATTAAGCCCAAGATATGCAAGTTGACGCCTAGCTACCAATAACACTGCCTTTTGTAGATACCGTACGTGATTCTTCTTATAACTTTGCTACCCCTTGTTTATCCCTCACATTCCAAGAAACATTTGCCTGCCCGGCCTCTCGGTCAAACCTTTATAATCCTACCCGGCTGTTATTGAGAGCCAGTAGGAGCTATAGTTATTACGATGAGCATTTTTCAGTTTGGGATTAGCGCTTTATTTGCATACCACAAACTGAACGCATTTCTGTCTTTGTTAGTTGCTCGCAGATTCATATTTCCGACAAAGACGTATGTCGTAGTGACATCTGCGAACGAAACAACACCAACACTGTACGTGTGACGCGTTCTGTCGACTGACACGTTTAGTAGAAAGAAACAGTGGTACTTGAAGAATGTCGCGCTATGCATCCAAACGTGACTACTTAAATCTGTTTCCAGCAGCATCTAAAATGTTTTGGAGGTTTATATGGCAATATTTTATTTTCCAAAGTTACCTAAGAGTTTTCATTTACAATGTTGTTTATAGCTGAAATTAATTTTATACACTATGGGAACCTTGTAATTACAGTTACTGGAATGTTTTCTTGAAAATGGTAAATGGTAAAACAGTAACTGTAATTACCTTTTAATGGCTGTATAACAAAAATTCTATTAACGTATCTTCAACCTCTTAATACCAATTGCCACATACCCAAACAAACCGGGATATCTACAGAACTATTTCCCAGCAAAAATAAAGGTTACGTCTTTGTCGGAAATATGAATCTGCGAGCAACTAACAGGCAACTAAGGCAGAAATGCGTTCAGTGTGTGCTATGCAAATAAAGCGCTAATCCGAAAATGAAAAATGCTCATCGTGAGAACTATACTTCTGAAAATATTTATTTGTTGAGCGTACATTTAAGTAATATTCATACTGGACAAAAACCATTGCCTAACAATAATATATAGGATGCGGGGGTGCAGTATAAGACCAGCGTTTTGGAATAGCTACACCCTATTAATATATACATACATACATACATACATTCTAATTAAGTAGGAACATTAAGAAAACATATTTAATGTTTACATGTTTAATTTTTTTCCTAATATTAGTTAAAAAATTAATTTTTTTACCTACTAAGAACTACAACTCCATTTGTTAAATGTACTCTTGCTTTAAACGTTACGTATATTGTATATTTAATCTAGAGTGGGAAAATGATCCACTTTGTCTGTTGATTTAAGTATAATTAAGCAAACATGGTTGTTTATTAAGGTTCAGATCGTTGTCTAAAATACTATCTAAATAACTGATTATTTCCGTGTCTTGTATTATCTGGTTTCTCATTATTTTATGTATATATTTTGGCTTTTACCTAACCACTAATTTCTTTGTAAACAATCTGTAGTTCATTAACCCAAATAGTTGTTAATTCTTGCAGTTTAAATCAGTTGTTAACTGTTTCTCGTATGTGTTTGTGTGTGTGTGTTAGATAAACAATTGTGACATCCTTATATATGATTAGCGGCGGTTATACATGTCTCTTAAGATTCTATTGTTCAGCCATTAATAATTTCTTGTAAAGCAAATATTGAGAAAGATTATATTTTGCGGAATGTCCCACAAATTGTAGATTTCATTTAAAGTGTAATAGAGCTTAAATAATAGGTTTCTATTGTCATCGTAGCTATATTAACGTGCGGGATTTCTACATACAGTTTTTCTTGGTAGAAATTACAATCAAGATTGTAATAAAGTGAAAACCCAATGAAAAAGTTAATAAGATCATACGATAAAAAATGCAGAAGCACTGAAAAAGAAATGCTAAAATCTGCTTAAATTTATGATATATTTGGCTTTCTTTAAATGAAATTGTTTTACCTTATTACAAACTACCAACCTACAAGAACATAATCCATGCGACTTTACTGTCAAGGTTTATCTAATTTTCTCAAAATCAGAACAACTCCCAGATTTTACAACCATTTTCAGTTGTTAATTATCGCAACTTATCTAAGCTATTGTTCTTTTGATGGAAAAATGTGACTAATTATCAGTTCTGAGCAAGATAACGAACGTAATTTCATGGATTACTTAGGAAAATTATTAGGAAAACTGCTCTAGACATTGAATTCCCAGATCAGTTTACGCTCTCCTTAATAAGCTGAGAAAATAGTGGGCGTCAAAAGTTTGGAACATGCCAAATAAAACTGAAACAAATGTTTTTTTTTTGCAAAACTGCTTAAATACGTCGATTTTCTTTTGTAAAACTGCACATTTCTATGCCAAAAGTTTTTCCGACATTTATTTATTCTTAACTGATGACGTCATAATTTACTTAAAGGCAACCCCATTTTTACCCTCTCATTTTTATAGATCCCTTCACCAGTTAAATGGTGATATGAAATATTTGGTGCCCTAGAAAATAATTATTTTGAGAAAAGTACACATAAATTTCCAATATTTACAATTTATTTATATTAAAAATAAGATCATTTTGAAAAAATTACCTAACGGAAATGTTCAAATTGTCCATCATTCATCAGTTGGCATTGACCAGTACGTGTGTCAACACTTTGTACCGTTCGCTCAACAATTTCTTGTTCGATACATTTCTAAACGAATCCGAGGTTTTAAATTGTCTAAACGGTTTGGCCTAATAATGTGAAGTCGCAATTTCACACAACCCTTACAAAAAAATCTAACGATGTTAAGTCAGATGATCGCGCAGGACACTCAAACCGCCCTCGCCGCAGGAAACATCTAAACAGATACCGCTGGGTTATTATAATTAAAAATAAATTCTGAATTTGTTCAAGTTTGTGATTATTTTTCGCAAAAAATTGTGTTTGTGGAACATCTATTATTTTATATCGCCATTTAACTAGTGAAGAGATCTATCAAAATTAGGAAGAAAAATATGGGGTTGCCATTAAACAAATAATGATGATGTCATCACTTAAGAACAAATGAATAACGGAAAATGATTTTGACATAGGAACATGCATTTTTAAAGAAGAAAATTGGTTTGTTTCAGGATTTCTAAAAAAATCATATGTTTAAGTTTTATTTGGTATGTTCCATGCTTTTGAGGCGCTCTGTGTACGTATATCTGCCAAGAATGGATTCCTGTACAGGGTATAGGGATCACATAAAAATGGTAGATTTTACTGTAACATTATTGTTTTTGAAAATATCGGAAAATTAAGCAATGCTTTCTTGACTAGTTTTTAACAAGGAATTGAACATTTTTATCAAAAAATCCTGTAAATTATTGTATCTTCTGTTTCTTAATTTGTCCTGCTTTCATCGATATACATGTAAGCTCTTATCTTTTATTATTTACGAGCTATAGATAATTAAATAAATCAAACTACATCGTCGTTTGTTTATTGATAATAACGAATGATTGATGTGACAACAATATGGGGCTCCGCCACATGATATAAGAGAATTTCCCGTATGTTTAAACCATCGGTACCTTGAATGATTCGGAAAATATGGTAGCACACGGTGGCCTATAAATAGTCCTGACCTAACATTTTCGGATATATTTTTGTGGGGCTATTTAATTGATATTGCCTATAAGAATTGACCTGCGACCATTTTGGACATTCAACTCCGAATTCAGTTGATAACATTAATCACCATCCTGAAATGATCGAGAATTGGTAGAATATTTTGAAAATAAGATATATGTTATCTGTGGAAAAGCAAAGAAAGCAGTTAGAACAATTTCTATAAAATATAATTATACATTAATTGTAAATGACTACACTATCCGCAATTAATTTGAATTATTGAATTATCAATATATCGTAAAAAATTGAAGATAGTAGCTTATAGATTCATATGGATTCAGGAAAAACCGAAAAATCTGAAAATATAATACAGGGTTTTACATAAGGAGAAACAACATTGATAGCTATATCTCTGTGATACGACGCCCGATGGTTTTTTGTCTACAAATTAGCCAAGAAAGCATTGTTTAATTTTCGGATGTGCGAAACAACAAGGTTACAACAGCATCTAATAGTTTCTTGTGATGAAACATTAAAACAATGTTTTGCAAGAGCGTCCCTTACTAAGAGTGAACCTACACTGGTCTCAAAGTGAAGTGAATATTCTCTACTGCGGGTTTTATTGCTTTTAAAATTGTAAATTTAATTCTATTTCCAAAGGAATTTTATACTTGAAATAGTGACCATTTTTGATGCAGTGTGGCTAGTGAATATTATTTTGTATTTAAACACCCTCGAGTTTACAAACGCCGAAGAAGCTGACATACATTACTGGTATGGCCTCGCGGACGAAAATGCACTGGAGACAAGACAAATATACAATGAAATGTTTCCAGATAGACGATTATCATGTGATAAGACGTTTACGCGAATGCAATTACACTACAGGAGTGTGGTTCATTTCAGAGAGTCACTAATCTTCCCGGTAGAACAACCACGGTTACAACACCGGAACTAAAGGAAAAAGTACTTCGTCAAGTTGAAGAAAATCCTTGCACAAGTAGAAGAAAAGTTAAGGCGCAGTTAAATCTAAGCCGCAAAACCACATGAAAAATTGTACCAGCTCTACCCGCACCATATTCAGCGCGTGCAAACCTTGTTGCCACAAGATTTCCCTCAACGTTTCGGCTTCTATCAGTTAGTTACTTGATGAAGCAGTCGCTCAAAACGCAAAGTTTCTGACTGAAAAACTGTTCACAGGCGAAGCTAATTTTTCCACGAATCCGATTATGAACCTTCATAACAATCACCTATGGGCTGAAGAAACTCTGGTTTTCATAACGGAAAACCGATTCCAGCATTAGCTTTCTCTCAATGTATGGTCTGGGAGTAATCTCATTGGGCCACATTTCTTACCTGAACGCCTAACTGGTGATGCTTATCGTCATTTTCATGATGAAGAGCTACCTGTTAAATTAGTATACGGATAATAATACTGTGGAAATCAACGGAACAACGAGCCAAAGGGAGACCAAATAAAAGATGCTGGT
This sequence comes from Limonius californicus, assembly GCA_014611495.1. NCBI lineage: Eukaryota > Metazoa > Arthropoda > Insecta > Coleoptera > Elateridae > Limonius > Limonius californicus. The sequence continues at coordinate 7,913 of JABXWE010003728.1, forward strand.
ATTACGTGATGCATGCCTTGATAAATAATAGAAGTTACAGATTGGACAAGAAAAAATAGTCAAGACAGCCAGAACTCATGAAAAACTACGAGAATAAAATAGAAGTGATGGAAAGTAATCCACCCCAAGAAATGGATTATAAAACCCATTAAGACGGCAAAAAATCACTACGGGATAAACCCATAATGACAAAGATGAAGAGCTACCCTGCTTATGGAAGATATTCAATTATAAAGAAGAAATATTATGTGGTTTATGCACGGTGGTGCTCCAGCACATTTCAGTATTGCCGCAAGATAGTATTTGAATGCAAATTATCCTCATCACTGCATAGTTCGTGTTGTACAAGCCATGGACGGACATTGAAGGGAACTAGCGGGCAAAATATGGCTACCGCGATCGTCAGTTATGGAACCCCTAGATTGTGTCTTTAGGGGAATGTCAAATCACTAGTGTGAAAAATTCCAATTATGGTCGTAAATGATTTGCGGGACAGAATTGTCGATTAATTTAATTCTATTAAAAATATGCACAGTCTCATATGAAATGCACCACCCATTAAAAATAAAGCTACGGGTTTGAAAATTTGCTAAAATAATGTTTCATTATTGCGTATGAAATGACCACTACTTCCATTAAAAAACCAAGTGGTGGTCGTATTCGTCTACTGTCTCTTATCAACTTATTGCTTAGAAACAAAACAATATCTAGTAAACATTAAGTAGTTGGTTCGAGATTTTGTTACATTTTGTGACAGAATTAATGTTTTAAAATGCCTCAAGGAAGACAACGTAGAACTTTTAACCACATTTCTGATTTTGTTAAAGGTCGAATTATCGGCATGAAAAAGTTGAAGTTGGTAGAATGGTAAATCGGGACCATACTACAGTTGCACGAATATGGTCTGCTTGGTCAGAAGAAGGCATTCAGCGACATCGTCCAGCTGGTAGACCTCCATGTAGCAGCAATATTCGTGAAGATCGACTTCTTCGAAGAATGGCTACACAAGACCGCTTTCAAACAACAAGGTCCGTTGCTGTAGACTGGATGCGTGCTCTTCACCGCCGCGTGTCAACGGCAACAATGTACAAAAGAATCTCTTCTTTTGGACTGCAATCCTACCGTTCATTGCAACAGCTCCCTTTAACTGCACATTACAAGGCTGTTGGACTTGCTTGGTGTCAAGATTGGCAGCAGTGGAATTAGCAATGGAGCGACATTGTCTTCAGTGACGAATCAAGATTTTATTCGTGGGCAAATGACGGCCGTAGGAAGGTACGACGATATCGAGGAGAAAGGCGAAATCTAGAGTTTGTTGAAAGACGCCATGGTTTGGGGTGCGATTTGTTTCGGTAGAAGATCACCTCTTGTGTTCGTCCCAGACACTTTAAATGCTCATCGCCATATTCATAATGTCCTGGAACTGGTGTTAGTACCATTCATGCAGACGTTGCCAAACAGTATCTTCCAACAGGATAACGCACGTCCACACACTGCAAACGTTACCAGAACGTACCTCCAACCAACACAATTACAAATGTTGCCCTGACCTGCACGATCACCGAACTTATCGTCGATCGAACATCTTTGGGACATGAAGGGCCGGCGACTAAGATTATTTCCAAGAGCTCCTAACAATTTAGACGAGCTGAGACACCAACTTGAGGTAATATGGAACGAGATACCTCAGGAGAACATAGACCACTTGATATAAAGCATGCCACGACGAGTAAATGCTTGCGTTGCTGTTCATGTCGATGTTACACATTATTAATTTTGTTTTCGTAGTTGTTATTGTTTTCTTATAATTATTAATCTTTTTTATGAAAATCTGATCATTTCATACGCAGTAATGAAACATTATTTTAGCAAAGTTTCAAACCCGTAGCTTTATTTTTAATAGGTGGTGCATTTCATATGAAACGAAGTGTACATGCGAAATTTCGAACGTGTACGGCAATCAATGGCGCCAAGAATAGCAGCAGACACAAGGAGGTCACTTTGAAAAATTTATTTAATACCCAATAATGTACTGCAGTGTTGATTTACTTAGCAGCTTATTTATTATTTTCTGGAAATATTCAACACCCGAAGTTCAACAATAAAACATTTTGGGGAAAATTTTTATTCTTAATTTTTGACTTTCGGTCAAAGAATTACCCCATGAAGTTTGTGACATTACTTACGAAACACCGTGTATAACCTAGAATGTTTTCTACGATTTGGAAAACACAAATTATAGGAACAATGCCGTAGTATAGAGGTGACCAGAGCAAAAATGTATACATTTCAAAAATTATATATTTACAAAAATTCCCCTACTTTCAAAAATAAGCAAGTTCGAATATTAAATAAAATTGGAACTTGTCTTCGGTATTTACATTTAAGAAAGGGAAGAGATGTTTTCTAACGCTTTCGTTGTAGCTAATTAAGCAACGGTAAATGTTATACGACGCTGCTTGAGTGTAACACAAACCTAGATATGTAACGAGACCAATAAATATCTGACGATGTTAATGCATTTGTCGTTGTAATTTGCCCTACACTTAGCAATTTCTCAATAATAAACCTCCAGAATTTTGAAGCTTAATCTTTTTGGTTATGTCCAATTAAGTAAATAAACAGTAATAACAGTTTATACGTTACTATCTGTGATAACTGCAATTAGTTGATAAGAAAAATCGATACAATAACAAATTTCTCAATTTTTCAGTTAAACCACACGTCACAAAGTAAGTGTTCGTTTTAATTTGGAAACATCGCCATTACCTGTTTTCCGATAAAGTTGGAATAATTCATTAAATTATTTAAGGTAACGTTAATCTGACCTGAAATTCCTACTATTCAAGAACACATTAGAAAAAATCAATTTGGAAAGACCATAAACTGTTTAAGAAAATATTAAAATAATTTTATTAAAAATGCTTCTGAGTAAACTGTAAATATTTAATTTAGATAAGACGTTGCTTTAAGTTGTTTATGGTCTTTGAAATATTCTTTGAAGTGGATTGGTTCAAGGTAAAAATAGCATTTACATAGTCTGTATGCTTCAGCAATTTTTATTTAATAGTATTGTGTTAAGAAAAACGCTTTAAATGGTGTCATTGGCAGTACTTCATCGCTGGGAAGATGTAGAAATATCAAAAATAATTTGTAACGTTGATAAAATTGCAAATGTTTTAACATCGGGAGGTCACAAGTAATTGAGGACGATTAAAGGGAAATTTTCGCATGTCCTGAGAGAAAGCAAATGAGTGGCCAAGCAAATTAAATGAGAATCCAAAAAGAAATGTTTTAGCAGGAAACATATTGTACGTTCTAGCAAAAAAATATAAATGGGCTGCCTATTATTGCTCGCTATTACCTACAGGAAATATTTAATATCAAAAACGTATAACTTAAACGAAAGAACTGCTATTAACCTTATCAAAGAAGTTTAAATTCAAAAATTACAATTTATCCATTGTTTAAATAATTATTCTCAAAATAATTTTTATTTCATATTCCTCATATATTGGGGCAATTATAGAGGGTGTTAATGCAGGGACAAACTTCTACAGTATGCATGAAAACAAACATTTTTTGTTAATAAATGTATGGTCAAAAGTGTATCCTTTCAGGGACAGAGCTTCTCAAACATTCTTTAAGAAGCGCCTAAATGTAGGCAACTCAATTTGCTACCTACTATTTGTTTCCATAACGATGGAAACGTGGGAAAGAGGGCCTTATTTATCCTGTATTAATTTCCGTCGTTATGGAAACAAATAGTAAGTAGTAAATTGAGTTGCTTAAATTTCGGCGCTTCTTAAATAATCTTTGCGAAGCTCTATCCCTGAAAGGAAGCACTTTTCACCATACATTTACTAACAAAAAATGTGTGTTTTCATGTATACTTTAAGGCCTAGAAGTTTGTCCCTGTAATTCATTAACACCCTGTATAATTTAATGTTAATTATTGTTTAATCGATTTTGCATAACAGATCACTAAACACGAATTCCTAAAATATATGGGAAAAACTTGTGTGACGACCTCTGTGAATAACTAAAAACCCCTTACCTTCGACAATGTTTTACTATTAAAAACTTTTGAGATTTTTATATTTGAGTGTGTAATTTTTAAATAATTTTGAGCATATTTAATTTTTAACACTAAACACAGCTATCAAATAAAGAAGCGGCCATTAAAAGAGAAACCTCTAAGAGGACTCAAAAACAAGTTTTACAGAAAAAGAGTTTAGCAACATCTTTCAAATCTTTACCACCCAAGAGATCCTCAGGGCCGCTTTTCAGAACTATATTAATGCTCTATTTTATTAACGAAGCTTAAACTAGATTTTTGGATAGTCCAAAGTTAGTATATAAAAAACATTAAGTAATAACATCACGTCACAACAAGTAACCAACATCATTATCAAGAAACAATTAACAAAAATCCTTGGGTAGATTTTCTAGAAACATTTGTTGAAAAATCCTAAAACTTTAGATTATTATTTAGATATTTCTAGCGTTTAAGTTCTGTTGATTATTAGGTTAATTAGATTAACGGTTTTTTAATAAGCCCACGTACAGCACGATTTTTAAAATCTTCAAGAAGACCTTAGAGACGAGCTAGCTTAATTGATATAAAATAATTTTGTAGGCCTTTCGTCCCATAAAAGCAATGCAATATAGTAGCTGTAAAATTCCACTATGTATAAACTATAGAAAAAATTCTGACAACTGTTTCTTGAAAATTCTTCTATTAAATTAGAACTTTCCTTATAATTAGGTATAATTTGGAAAAGTAAAAATTGTTACAGTTTGCTAAAGGCTACAATAATTCTTATATAAGGCAGGGAGGAGCAGCTTATTACCCGGATTCTTCCTAGTATTTGAAGTTTTATCTGTTTCAATTTTTTTATGTAATTCTTATTTACCAATTGTCAAAATTAGCATGATGATGGTCGACCCTAAAAATTTAGATTGTGCAAAATTTTGATTGGACTAATTTCAACATTAGGGTAATATTTAATGGCCAGCTAGATCTCCTGATCTTACGCCATTAGATTTTGACACTAGTTCCTACTTTCAATATTCATAGAATATCTCAATCCTGCAACAGAATCGAGGTCAATTCAGTTTTTATCTAAAAAACTTATTTTTTAGAACTTTGTAAGTTGGTTTTTGTACAATTTGGGGACAGAGATTCAAATTTTCAATTAATTGCGCAATTTTAGAACATTCCAGGAGAAAGACATATTTTTGCAAAAATACTAAATTGTGTAAAAATGGAAAATAAACCGCGTGCAATAACAATTTTATAAAACCAACCCATTAACTTAAATACAGTGCAAGCCGAGTTAGCTGCTGCCAACCAGTTTGCAGGCTGTTAATTTATGAGGAGCAGAGGTGCAGTACCACTCAAGTTTGTAAATACAAAAAGAAGTAATTGTGCAAACAAGGTTATTGTTAGTGGATAGAAACAAGCCTAAGACATAAATCGAAGTTATGATTACTATAAACGACGTTTTTTCCTATATAGTCTTCTCAGAAGTAATAGCAATAACCGAACGATAGCATTATCTGTAATTTCAATAAGCGGTTTCCACTGTATATTGAAAAGTTATTAACAATTATAAAGTTCCTTGCGATTCAATAAAAACAGCAGAGGTTGCAATAGAGTAAGAATAACATCGTGTTCTTTATGATCCGTTAACCTCAACAATATAATTATCATGATGCTATTTTTAGAAGTTTTTTAGTCACTAGCTAACTAGTTATACTAAAAGCACCATGTATAGGTATACTAGAGCCTACTTTTTCAACATACATTTACAAAAATTTATGTTTCCAATTTGTACGAATCCGCAGACTACGTATAAGAGTATAATATTTTCAATTGGAAATTCTTCTTTCATATAGGCAACCCTCATGACATAATTGCCGTGTGTAGTTGGCTATGTATTATCGAACATGTAAACTATTTAACGAAATGGTAATCGGCAAACATCTTCATAAAAGTTTCTTACAAATTTTAATTTATAGATGGCAACTTTTACGAAGAGGGCTGGGATGGCTCAGTGGTAAGAGATTCAGGCTTTGGATGTAATAGTCCAAATTCTTCCGAGTTCGAATCACTCCAGGAGCCAGGAAACTTTTGTAATTCCCTAGGTGATCGGTACTGTGTCCCAGTCTGCCTTTGTCGTTGGGGATCAAATTACTGCCACTCCTATGTTGCGGTCGCATTAAAGAAGTAATTGAAAATTCTTCTTTCATATAGGCAACCCTTACGACATATATTCCATTTGTAGTTAGCTATGTATAATCGAACATGGAATAAGGAAATGGTAGTCGGCAAACATTTCATAAAAGTTCCTTATAAATTTCAATTTATACGTGCTACTTTTATTAAGAGGGCTGGGATGATTCAGTGGTAAGAGAGTCAGGCTTAGGATATAATAGTCCAAATTCTTCCGAGTTCGAATCACTCCAGGAGCCAGAAAAGTTTTGCAATTCCCTAGGTGATCGGTGCTTTGTCCCCGTCTGCATTTGCCGTTGGAGATCAAAGTAATGCAACTCCTGTTGTTACGGTCGCACTAAAGGAGTAACTTGAAATTCTTCTTTCACATAGGCAACCTTGACAACACATATTCCATTTGTAGTTGGTTATGTATAATATCCTCTGACCCCAAGGAACTGCAACAGATGATGGAGGAACTCATTAAAACATCCGTCAGAATAGGACTAGGATGAATCTTAGTAAAACAAAAATAATGAGTAAAAACAGTGTCCAGATTAGCATAGAAGGAAATCAAATAGAAAACGTGGATAAATATTTATATCTGGGACACAACATAACCATCGGTAAAGAAAATCAAGCTCTTAAAAAATCGGTCTATCATGGGCTTCTTTTGGAAATCTTAGGCACATACTACAAAACAAAGGCATACCTATAAATATAAAACGGAAAACATTTGACACCTGTGTTATACCAGTAGCTACGTAGGGACTGCAAACCATGGCTCTGACAAAGAAGAGTGCAAATCGGCTACGAATAATGCAAAGAGGCATGGAAAGAAGGATGCTGGGAATCTCTATAAAAGACAGAATTACAAATGCAGAGATACGAAGAAGAACAGGAACGACAGACATCATAGAGCGTATTGCAAAGTTAAAATGGAGTTGGGCTGGCCACATTTCACGGGACAGTAGCAACAAATGGACTTGAAATATTACCAACTGGAGACCCAGAGAAACAAAAAGAGGTAGAGGAAGACCACCAATAAAATGGGTCGACGACATGCGGAAGACGGGTGGAAAAAACTGGTATCAAGAAGCACAAGACAGAACCAGATGGAGGAATTTAGGAGAGGCCTACATCCAGGAGTGGATGGAAAATGGCTGAGGAAGAGAGAGAAGATGTATTATCTAACAGGGAATAAGGAAATGGTAGTCGGCAAACATTTCATAAAAGTTCCTTACAAATTACAATTTATAGGTGGCAACTTTTACGAAGAGGGCTGGGATGATTCGAGGGCAAGAGAGTCAGGCTTTGGACATAATAGTCCAAATTCTTCCAGGTTCGAATCACTCCAAGGGCCAGAAAATTTTTATAATTCCTTGGGAGATCGGTACTTTGTCCCGGAATCCTCTGTCGTTAAGAATCAAATTAATGCCACTTCTCTTGTTACGGTAGCATCAGAAGAGTAACAACACCATACACAAGAACACCCACACACCAGGCAGGTTAAGCATGGTTTCGCACCAACACGGTAACCCGCAGAGTCGGGCTCTGCTGTACACAGCACAAACCAGCTTAGCCTTGCCGCACACCACCTCGACACTGCGCAAGCGGTACAAACGAGGATCCTTGAATTAATTAATCTTCTATGAGAAACATTTGTTCAATTAAAAATAGACGATTCTATTTTACAAAAATAGCATTGCATTCAACAGAGAATGTGCGTATACTTGTACTACATACAATACTCTACCTATTTGCCCTGGGCCTTAAGAATTTAAATAACTTATGCGGAGAGTAACCCCCTGTTTACAAAATTCGGTTTTTATAGAATAAGAGAATACTTTCCTGGCAATAGATCCATAATAATAGTATTTATGAGCATTAATTTGTCAATAACTTATTTCTTCAGTGAAATTAAGTCTAATGTGTAAAAAAATGATAATGCCTTAGTTCCGCTGGCAACCTTATAGAAAAATACTATACATGGTTTCGTGTTCCCGTTGTTGTTATTGGTGCGGCTGCGGGTTGCCTACTTTAACAGGGAATATCGTTGAAAAATAGTATAAGTTGTATTGTTTTCAATTCCTGCAGCTGAGGCTATATAATTGCAAACTTTATTATTTTCAGATTTGTTATCCATTTGTAAGCATTAAGAATTTAAAGGAGTGAATCAACAGCATTAATTTCTTTAAAATTATTTGTTGATGAAAATGTGTTCTAGTATTTCAAGCGATCAAAATCCGTAATGTAGTATTTCTTAGTTGCCAATTTTAAAGCGAGAATTTGGTTGAAAATACCATACGTTCATTTTGTTAGCACTGCTGCAATTGAGGCTTTTTAGTTGGAAATTTTGAAATACTTTCTTATATTTTGAATTTTGTTTGGCTTTCGTGGGCGTTTTGAATTTAAGCCAGTAATGCCACGAGTCACATACATGGGACTTATATTACCAGGATTTATGGATTTTTTTTTCGTTAAAGATATTTAAAATAGCATTTACATCCTCTGCATTCTTTAAATGGTTTATTTATGCAATTAACCATTACCATTACTCAGCAATAAACAATCGTACTGTAATGTCTGTTGCCTATATTAATCCGGGAATTTTGTTGAAAAATACTATACATTTATTGTTTTCTGCTATTGCTGCGGATGTTCTCTAATTTAAAGGTTTTATGAACAAGTTCACAAGTGATATTTTTCTGATAGTGGAGTTTATACGCCATCTAGGTTAATAAGTGGGTGTACTTTCACATGGCGCTATTAGATTATGATTGATAAGTTCGCAAGTTATTAATTCAGAACATGCAATTACCGAGAAAATACTATTTTCATAATAGTTAGCAACTTGAATTCTCAGTTATCTCATAATTTAAATAACAAACATAGGGACTTAACGTTTTAATCACAAACTATATGTAATACTTTGCTTTCATTTGGAGAGCCGTTTTCTTTTTGTGTGTGTTGAGAATTTAGGCAATTCGTCACCAACTACCTACGTGATTCAGAGTTCAATATTTGCAAAAATACAAGAACATGTTCTTTGTATTACCTGCTGATACTATTGTAAAACGTTTGTTGTTGTAATTTATATAACGAACAGACGAATAAACAGTGAGTTTCTTATTTAGAATCAATTGTCCAAATAACAATTTTAGTTAAACATTCCTCGCAGGAACAAAATATTGCACATTTCAAGGCATATTTGTCTGTCTACATCACAAGGAAGTGCGAGAGGATGTCGGTTACCTTCTTCGGCAGCGAAAAGCAGGTTACAGTGCTAATGCAACATGCTACACACTTCTTTCACCTACAGCCTGTGGCGGATGTACTACTAAATCGCTTTTGTTGGGAAGATTTTTATAACTGTTGTTTGCATACAACAAAAAGGCTTTGGTCGCTGATTAAGATAAAATCTAATTCAGATATTATTATAATTAGGTCATTATTTTTACGGAACATATTAACTGAAACATATTTATACGTGCTCCAAGAACTAGTCTTTAGATATTTTAACGATCTTGTAACATTGTCAATTCAATTAACACCCGACTGTTAATGATTCTGTTTCAAATTTAGACGTAAGCTATTAGAGCAGTTTTAGGGAATTAGCTTTCGGTTATTTGGAAATTAACACATACGTAATTTATGTAATAGGAACGTAATAATACGTTAATGTAAGGTAAATTTCCCCCAAGCGTTTATTTTCCCCAGATCTAGCTTATTTAAAACAATTAGTACCGTTTAATATTTCTGGACAAGGAAGCGCTCCTTTTATTATTACCAAATCTAAATATTAATCAAACAAATTTTATAACTCTCTAATAACATAATGCCTCTGGTATGACGCTTATCCAATAACGGAACTCAAATTTCTAGTTAAGAGCACTTAAGACTTTCTAAGAAATTTAAGAAAATATCCCAACGTGCGAGATTTTTATTATAGTGGGGACTTTTCGTCATTATGTTGACATGGTCATCATCATCATCAGCATTATCTCTCCTTTTCTGGCCGAAGAGGAGAGAGCAGTGAAAGGAAGAAGATATACAATTATAAGTAACTATAGCCAGATAGTTGGGTTCAATATGAAAAACGAGTGAGTTTGTTAGGGCAGTCGTACGCTGGGTGTGCTGACAAGACGTGGATGTAGATGCTACAGGTGTTGTTTTTGGGCGCACGATTTAATTTAATAATTGTATTTGTGAAATTTTCGGCAATTCTTTAATTTTAGGTAAGTTCTTTGAAAAGTTATCGAATAAATTACAAAAAATTGTGAATAATAAGTAAGTTCTATTATTGTATTAGTTGTTATAATTTTGATGTAGAAATTGATATTCTAAGCCTAAAGTTTTTGAACGAATTTTGAATCAAATTTAGGGGTTAGGAAAGACTGTTTACGAAAAACTTACTAATAAATCATGTGGGTATTCTTGCTGTCACAATTATTTGCTATAAATACAAAAAAATGGCAATATTTCAGCAATAGGGGATTGTAAATAGGATTTTTTGGGATAAGTGCTTACATTTTGCACTATACATGCCAAAATGTCAAAAATGGAAGGTCATTTTTAAGAAATACGTTTTCTTTGGAGCATTATTTTCAATTCGGGCTGAAATTATTACATATTTTTTAAGAAAATGGTTGTTTAGCAAGTTTCAGATACTGAAATTTCTACAAGAGCTGCAATTTTAGGAGCACGTATTAAATTTTCTAGTTTCGTAAATAGTTACGGCTATAACGAGATGTTTCTTACCACTTCTAGGTGTTCGCCATATCCATTAAGTGTAATATCCAAAATTTTGAAAATGTTTGTTGTATTGATCTTAAAATGGTGTGTTAATTATCAGCGAAAATATTATCAGACTAACAAAACATAATATGACATTTAAGCTGTTTTTTTAATAGGTCGTTCGTTTTCAGTGGATTTTGTACTTAAAATTCTTTCTTATACATGCATTCAATCACAAAACTTAGTCACTAGCTTCAATTTTCGAAAAATATCCTAAAGATTATTTAACATGAACTGTGGAAAATTCGCAGGTCCACACCAGAAAAATTTCAAAAACTTGTTCCTTGAATTCACATGGGTAAAATTTGTAAATATTTTATCAATTACATAAACCAGACATTCGGTAACTGTTTACTTTTTAGTTTGTTATATCCGGGATTTCGTTATAACCGAACTCGTCTTATGTGAGTTGAATTGTATACCAACTGAATTTTGTTAAATTATTCATATTTATTAATGCATTCGAAAAATTACACATTTTTTAAATAAATTGTATAGAGAAGGGAATTGTTTTATCAAGGGGGGGTGCAAGGTCGTACAATCTATTAACTAATAGTTAAATAACATAAACACCCTGTGAAAGTAAAGTAGTTTTCCCTACCACGGAATTAAACTACTTTTATCTACGCTACCTTGAATGGCATAGGAAAAATTATTCAAATGCAAACAATAGAAATGGTAAGATACAATGTAAGTTTTTTAAAAATAATACGTGATGTGTTAGAGTGGTGTTAAAAAGCTTAAAATAATTGGTAATTATAACTGAAAGAATTTTAATTATTAATGTTTCGACTTATTAATTAATTATGCGAGTCGCTGTAACTTAATTATTTAGTGATTTATTAAGACTGCTTGACTACAAGGGAAAATTTCGGTGTAATGGTAATTATTTTTTATGTACTCTGACAACAATGATTTTATAAAATTGGAAGTTCCGCAAACCTTGAAAAATGAGATCAGGCTCAATTATAAATATTAATTTAGAATCCTTTGGATTTACACTGTGCTTCTATATTTCTTTTATTAACGCTAACACCACAGTCCAACTAAACAGTTTCTTGGGAAAAAATTGGTTATGAAAAATAGGTCGTATTGCGCAAACACATACGAAATAGTTCACTCTATTATGCACCACATCAGCAGAAGCAGAAGTCCAACGACCCACCGCACTTCCACAAAGCTGACGTTAGCCAAATACTTCTGTAGAATTATTAAAACCAACCTTTCAATTCTTATTTGCTGTTATAAATTAACCAACACTACAGGCTTACCTACCACTTCATGCTAAGTAAACCGGAAGGCTTTCTAAACTTTTAGTAAACAAATCTCGAGTAGTTCCCACTCAAGATATTTCTAAATAAAATTGTTTGGAATAAACAGAAAGTAATAAAACTCCTCATAAAAATTACACCAATTGGTTCAAATGAATAATTGTTCATTGTTTTACGAACAGGTCAAGTTCTTTGTGGTGTGTGAATAATTTATCCTTTGCAATGTGCCAATGAAAAGTTTACACAATTTTGGCAAGTTACAAAACTATTTTATACAGGCAAAATCTTTATTAAGCTATTTCGGAAAATTTCAGTTTATTTACAGTATTAGACTGTAATTTTCAGTACAATTTCTCAAATGTAACATTAGAACGTGCTACATTAAATAATTAAACCTAATTAGGGTTCAATTCCAGATTTATTCCTGAACACGAGATTCCTCTTTGCTTAATCGAACACATTATACAATCTGCTGATTTACCTGAAAACTTAGATACAAAATTTAGTTACGCTAGTTTCCCCACGATTTCTCCTAATAATGCAAGTACTTGTACTTGAAAACTCTCCATTAGAATTTCATTAAAATAATTGTTGGATAAAATTCAGGATAACTGCGACAATTAATTCCAAATTAAATTCCAGCAGTGAACTGAAAACAACTATTGTTCAAATTACTGTTGAAAATTGCAAAAGAAATTGCACACAAGTGGGGTGCTGAATTAGGTCAATCACAAATGTGTAACAAATGCAAATTTTTATAAAAATTCAAATTAGTTTGATGCCTATAAGTGCGTACACAATTTGTCACAATTAGCGTTTTGTTCGGTTTGCAAGCGCTCGTGTTTGCCGCTGTTGATTAAATAAAATGTCTGTCTGTTTTACTTTTTCAAGAGGATTGTGATATTGATTTTATGTGTTTCAGAGTAACACCATGGCCGCGTTAATGCATATGATGGTGGAAAACTACAATGAGGTCCTGGAGTCGAAGAAAGGTAATTATTCAATATTTGTTCTTGTGACTTGGACGAGCCTATTAACTTAGTACATGTTACGTTTATTAATTATCTAACTGTGTTCTGCCGTCATTTTAAAAAAATAGTTGTGTAAAGTGTCATTAGCTAGTCAACCTACCTTATCTGAAGCTTGTTATGCATTTACACATTAAATGCTTACGTAAAACACTTTGATAGCTTATCAGCGTTAAAAATTTTTTGTAGTAACAACACATGGTCAGTTTTGCATAATTTACTGTAGTTTAAGACTATCGCGTTAGAACAAATTAAATTTGAATGCTTGATTTTACCAACCGTAAGCAATACAGTAGAGTCTCGCTAATCCGAACCCCGCTAGTCCGGACATCCGGTTAATCCGGACCTTAAAAAAAAAGAAAACAAATCTTCGTAAAATTTAAAAACTACTGTACTTTAAACTGTATTTATGTTGCGTTTTCATAGCTTGTAAACTAACTAGGGCTACTACTATATACAATTGGCCCACATTAACGTTGTGAAACGCGTCAGTACAAAAATGTCCTCAGTTGGCTACTTATAGCTATTTATTACTGTAGTTTTCTTTAGTACCGTACAATCAATAAACTTTGAATTTCAATCAATAAAATGGTTTGTTTTTTAACCCTAAATGAATTCTAAGGTTAAAAAATAGGCCTACGTTGTAGTATTGGACTTAAGAAGCCATTTTTATGATATAAACATTGATTTTAATAGTTTTGCCCATCTAAAACTTGTTTTACAGACATTTTAAAGCTGATTTCGTTTAATCCGAACTTTCCGTGATCCGGACGGGGTCCGGATTAGCGAGACCCTACTGTATATCAGAAAAATGTAAATCTTATGTTGTAAAAACAATTTTTTATTAGTTCTAAAACAACAGATAGGAAGGTATAACTAATTATGTTAACAGCATTAAGGCAAAGTCTATTATTTATATAGTACTGTTAAACAAATTTTCGTTTTTTGCTAAAAGTTCTAGCTTAGAAGCATTTCAATTTAGGCAAACTTACATCAGTTAGCTGGTTGTACCATAGCAAAACTAATGAACTATTTGGACGAAAAATTGGTTACAATGCTGTAACAGTTTCCTACTTTATAGATCTATGGGATTTCCAGGTTAGAACTAAAAAATGTAGACAAAGTTACATTAGTTAGCTAACTCTGCTACCACGTAGAACAACACTGATCTATCTTAATAATCTTATCTTGTATTTCCAACTACTGACTTGAAATTTCTAATTTAGATCTACATGAATTTAGAGAAAAACGATTTGGTAGGTCAATTCTGCTTTTATTGCTCTAGATGGGACAAAATTTAATAATTTAGATGTCATCAGCTTATATTCTAATAATTTTCAATCTATAGAGATCCTGAATCACCCTGATTAAAACTTAATAAAATTAGATAATACGTCTTCTGTTTCGCAGTTCCATAAAAATGTATAATTTTTATGTAAAGTTAGGTTATATTCTAATAATTGTCAAATTTATAGAATGCTTATAATTTGTAGAGTTAACCTAAATACATTTAGACAAAATTACTGTAGGGTGCCTACCTTAATGCCACTTTTGATCACGCTTCTCCATAATTTATACTCATTTCTGAAAGTCGACTTATGTTCTAATAATTTCGACATTTTTCGAGTTTTGACAACTTATAAGCTAGAACAAAAAAATTACACAAGACATTTTTATCTGGCCAAGCCTACGAAAATAGATAATTTTGATTAAATTAGTGTTGCTTTATGAGTAAGCGAATACTATACAAATCGGCAAATTTATAGATTGTTCGAAGTTTTTAGGTTAGAATTAAGGACATTTAGACAAAATTACGGTATTTGGCAAACCTCACAGTTGCCTGCAACAGAGCTTACCAATAATTTGAATATATTCGTACTAATTAACAAACTTCTAATAATTTCGAACTGTATAGAGCTTTGGTCACTTCTGTTTAGAACTGAATGAGTTTACACTCTTGCTGTAAGAGTTATTGAATACTATATACATTCGTAAATTTATAGATTCTTTGCCGTTTTTGAGTTAGAATTAAATTGTAGTTTCTAGGTTAGAATTCGATACACTTAGACAAAATTACTATAGTTTGCAAACTCCACTGCTACATGCTATAGAACTTACCAATAATTTAAACATTATTTATTTATTTATTTATCGTATGGCTCTTTGACACATTAAAAGAGAATTTCAAAAATATAAAACATTACTAGAATATAGAATACAATACAGCATAGAACATAAAATAATAATAAGACATACTTTAAAAGGTTACAAACGAACATCTAATCTATTTATGTAATCTATCGACTCTAGGGTTGCCATCAGGAAATCTTCTGGTCTGCCATTGTATGATCGTATGGTACATTCTTCTGTGATATGTCTGATGGTTTGGGTTTCTCCGCAATCACAGAGAGGAGAAGGTTGTTTGCCCCATTTGTGTAAAGAGTATGCGCATCTGCCATGTTGGGTTAAACATATTCGTGCTAGTTGACTTGGTTCTAATAATTTCGAACTTTATAGAGTTTTGGTCACTTCTGTTTAGAACTAAATGAATTTACAAAAAACGTTTTTATTTGGCCAAGGCTGTGAATATAAATAATTCAGATTAAATCACTCTTGCTGTAAGAGTTACCAAATAATTTATAGATTGTTTGCAGTTTTTGGATTACAATTAGATACATATAGACAAAATTACTGTAGTTTGCAACCTCCATTGTTACATGCACAGATGATGTCAATAATTTAAACATATTCGTGCTAATTGTCTTGGTTCTAATAATTTCGAACTTTATAGAATTTTGGTCACTTCTAGGTTAGAACTAAATAAAGTGCCAAAAGACTTAGATACTTAATTCAAATTAAATTACCGTTGCTTAAGATTTAGGGGCTATTATAGTTTTTGCCAAACTGATAGATTTTTTTGCGTTTTTTAGGTTAGGATTAAATACATTTTGACAAAATTAGTCCAGTTTGCTAAACCATAATATCACATCAGCAAAAGCGTATAAATAACTGAAACATATTTATTCATGGTAGCCGACGTATGGTCTAATAATTTCGAACTTTATAGAGTTTTGGTCAGTTCTAGGTTAGAACTAAATGAATTGACAAGACTTAAATAATTCAAAATAAATAACTGTTGCTTAAAAGTTAGCGACCATTGTAATTATTACCAAACTTTTTGGGGATTTAGGTTAGAATTAGATACATTTAGACAAAATTATTCCAGTTCGCTAAACCATATCATTTCGAACTATAAAGTTTTGCCCATGTCTGGGTTAGAAGTAAATGAATTTACAAAAGACATTTTCATTCGGCCAACCCTTTGCAATTAGATAATTGAGATTGTCATTGCTACTGTAAAACTTAACGAATATTATAGATACTGCCAAAGTTATAGATTGTAGTTTTTAGGTTAGAATTAAATACATTTAGACAAAATGATTGCAGTTTGCTAAATTATGATATAACACCAAATAAAGGTTATCAATAATTTAAACTTATTCGTGGTAATCGACTTATGGTCTAATAATTTCGAACTTCATAGAGTTTTGGCTATTTGTTAGACCTATATAGATTTACACAATTGTTTTTTATTTGGTCAGTATTGTAAGAATAGATAACGTAAACAAAGTCGCTGTTAATGTACGCTAATATTGTCGTATTGTAGAATTTATAAATCGTTCTGCTGATTCTAGGTCTAAATTAGATACATTTAGTGAAAATTGCTTTGGGTTAGCAACTATAATGGCACATGGGGAAACATTTATACATAATTTAGATGTAATTATGGTTGTCACTCATTATTTCAAACTTTAAAGTTTTGGGAACTTCTAGTTTAAAACTAAATAATTTTAGGCAATACATCTTCATTCGGTCTTCTCATTTTATAACAAAATGGTGTACTATCCTAGTAATTACTAAAAATATGTATTATTTGCAGTTTCTAAGTTAGAATTAAATACATTCGGACAAAATAACTTTAGATGGCCACCGATATTCTTACATGGGGCAAAGTTACGGCTTATGTTCAAATAATTTCCAGTTTTGCAGAGTTATGGAATTTTCTAGGTTAGATTTTAATAAATGCATATAGAATTCGTTGGGCAACCTATATGTGGCAAAAATACAAACTTTAGATCAAATTACGATTTATATAGTCGACTAGTGTTCTAATAATGCCCTACTGTTTATAGGTTAGAGCTTCATTTTAATTGTTCTGTTTCACTGCTGGGATCATTGTTTATATTGTATTTCGCCAAAGTAGGTACTAATAATAATAATAATCAACTTTATTGATATTTTCTTTATATATTTATACAAAACTACTGTAGTTAGTCAACCCTACACATAATAGAGGCAACAGTATTAAAAAATGGTAGTAGCATTTACTCTATGTTCTTATGTAAAAATTAAATGAATTTAGTCAAATCTATAAAAAAGGAATAAGTTAAACAAAATTACTGTTTATGGAACAGTTAGCTAGTATTCGAATTACCAAATTTATAGTTCGCATTGCAATTTCTAAGTTAGAAGTAAATAAGTTTAGTCAAAACTACTTTAGTAGACTGACTTAACCATTACATGAAGGGTAATCCAAGAATAAAAAAATAATTTACAGTAAATCACTCGTACATGCAGTAGTTCTAATAATTCATAATTTTCTAAATGTTTTCCCATTTCTGGGTTAGAACTAAATAAATTTAGTAAATATTATCCTTGTCAACTCTCTTAAAACCTAAAGATTAAGGTATAAAACTACCAGACTGTAAATAAAATCATCAACTTATTAAGTAGTTCGCCAGTGTTCTAATAATATTTAATTAATAGATGTCTTGCTGTATCTGTCTTAGAACTAAATAACTTTAGACAGAATTGTCTTCTACCCTACTATTACGTGGACCAAACGAATAGGCAGTTTAGATGAAATTAGGCTTTATATGGCAGTCGGCTGATGTTCTAATAATTTCCAACAGCCACTTTGGGTTAGAACTAAAAAGAATTAGACAAATTCATGTTAGTTGGAAAACACTACCATTGCATGAAGGTTACAGGACGTAACTACTAAGAAATTTGAACAAAATCACTCTGTACATATCGCCAATTAATATGATATTTTTAACTTTATATCTAGATTAGAACAAATACAGTTTAGACAAAATTACTTTAAATGAAAATCTTAGGAAAATTAAAGTAGTAGTCTAGGGACAATCATGTAATATTGACTAGTATTTTCAAATTTTGTTTGATTAAAAACAATACGTATTGATTACATAATCTTGTTCGTTAAAAAAAGCTGTAATAATTAACAGTTTGCACAACTAGTATATAAATTAGCAGTTTTTTTTCAATTTCATGAAGCTGGTGAAACATTTATTTAGTAAAAAAGTGTCTCCAATAAGCTTTAACATTTGTGTTTTTGTTGCAGATCCTTTGGTAGACTCTTGGTTGTTTATGCAGTCTCCAGTTCCAATATTATCAATTTTAGGGCTGTATTTGTACTTCGTACTAAAACTAGGTCCTCAATTAATGGGAAAAAGGCCACCGTTTGAGATGAAAAAGCTTCTGATAGCGTACAATGCTTATCAAGTAGTTTTTAGCATGTGGTTGTGTTGGCAAGCTCTTCGAGTTGAAAATGTTTTTACGTTGATGTTCAAAAATTGCAATAATGTTTTAGCGAACAAACATCATAAGGCTCTTGTAAGTTGTGTAGAAAATTGTAAGTTTGCTGATAGATTATTAATCGTTTTCGATTTTTTCTAGTTGGCCAATGGTGCTTGGTGGTATTTCTTTTCAAAGGTTATTGAATTGCTTGATACAGTTTTCTTCGTTTTAAGAAAAAAGCAGTCGCAAGTAACTTTTCTTCATGTCTACCATCATTCTTGCACGATGTTCTTCTCCTGGGCATATCTTAAGTTCTTACCGGGTATGTTATTTGAATTTATTTGTAGATTGGAACTCATAAACATGTATTATAGGCGAACAAGGCGTTGTGATTGGCTTCTTAAACTCGTCAGTACACGTTGTGATGTATTTCTATTATTTAATTGCTGCTTTGGGACCAGCGTACCAAAAATACCTTTGGTGGAAGAAGTACATGACATGGATGCAATTGGTACGTGTAACGCTTCGAAACGGACAGCAAATAGTTAACTTTCATGTTTCAGACTCAATTCTGCATGATGCTGGCTTATCTAATGTACGTGATTGCGATGGACTGCAAAATGCCAAAAGCCCTAACGTTTTTCTTCGTCGCCAATGTTGTCGTTTTCCTCTACCTCTTCGCCGATTTTTACAGGAAGGCATACAATAAACCCAAAAAAATCGGTTTTAGTGAAGCCAAAAAGTTAAACAATAAAGTACATTGAGTTGTTAGAAAATTAGATGTTTAGTGTAGGTTTTCTGTGAATATTAAATGTTTTTATTTAATTCTTGTTTCCTTTTTTAATCAAAGTTTAGAAAATGTAACTTCCAAAATATTGTAAACATATCAAAGCTGCTTCTTAAAAAAATTATTTTATAGGTTGATTTTAAGAAAGTAAAACCTCAAGTTCATTCTAATTTTAAACTCGAAACATAAAGTATGTAAATTTTGACAATTTACACAATATTTAATTTAAAGTGATGAAATTTACAACCCTCTCCGTAATTTTGTTATGACGCCTCTGGGACAGATATTTCTATAGCTTTATTTGAAGTTTGATGTCTAAATAATTGTACAAGAAGACTGAGAGTCAACCAGGGAAATCTCAGCATACGGGCAGTTCTAAAATGTTTAAACTTTTTTAGCGTATTTTAATAACCATTTCTCGGAAAGAACTAGTTATAATTGTTTGTATTTTTCTTTTGCATAATAGCTTAAGCCAATAATATCTTCAAGGTTTTCGAAACAAAACATTTTCGTATTTATAGGTGTTTGAATAAGACATAAATATGAGATAGATAATTGTTCCAATATACCTAAACGATTATTTAGGTACGTGTGAACAGTAATACATAGAGAACTAAATCAGGTGACTGTAACGGTTGCTATTTAAAAATCTTGCTTTTACCAATAACGCAAATAGTGAGGATGTTTTCTAGTAATCCTGATTACATAGAATAAGAAATATAAGAATCGCGAACAGAGTATTAATTCGTTGAAAATTTTATAAGGAGATTAAGCTATACTAATTTTATTCGTCGAATATTTATAGATATAAGTATAAAGGGGAGAGTTACTTAGGAGTTTTATGTAGTTTATTATTAGAGTTAAAATACTTTATAAAAAGAAAACATTGAAGATAATTTGTTTAAACTTGATAAATTTGTTTAATTTTAGTTGAGTAAGAAATTTCTTTTTTTATATGTACAGTGCTTCCCAAAAGTAACGGATAAATTCTATAAAATCGCTGAGAAAAATATTTCATAAAAATACTCGGACACGTCGATTTTTATTTTTAAATTATTATATATTTATATTTGGGATTAGTAATGTACATACAATATTACAATGTATTCATTATACAATATACATAATTATACAGCAAGTCGCTGTCTTCCCACTCCCCGTCGCCATGCCTCTCGGTCATACACCATATCTTCTTCCAGGTTTCTTCCTCGCTGTTCTCACATCTTCATTCCAAGATTTCCTGAGTCGCCCTTTTTTTCTTTTTCCTGGTGGAAACAGAAAAATACACGTTTGGGCCATCGATTATCCTCCATCCTTAAAAGGTGTCCGAACCATTTCAAACTTCTCTTTTCTATTCTTTCTACTATAGCTTCGGGAGCTGACATGATGTTTCTAATTCCTTCATTAGTTATTCTCTCTCTTCTAGAAACTCTTGCACTTCTTCGTAGATAATCCATTTCCACCGCTGTCACTTTTCTCTTTTCTTCTTCTCTCATCGTCCATATTTCACTTCCATTGCATAAAACAGTTTCGACCATAACTTTTCCTATTCTTTTCTTATTTTTCTTGGTAATTCCTTTTTCCCACCGAATTTAAAGCACCAATGATTTTTCTAGTATTCTGTATTCTTTGCCGTATTTCTCTTGCACCTAATCCGTTGTTATTTATTATTGCTCCCAGATACCACAAGTTATTCCGTTTTCTTCAGGCTAATTTGTATATATTTGTATACCCCACTTTGTGTATTCATTATACAATCTCTTAAGCATAAATTCTAGGTCATATGCGTCCTGCGCGAATATTATCTGGTCGTCAGCAAAATTTAGTGTAAATAAAATATGTTCATTAGTAGGTATACCCATTCCCCCGCAATTTCGTTTCCAGTTTCTCAATGCTATTTCCACATAAATATTAAATAATAGTGGTGATATGCTACAACCTTGTCTAAGTCCTTTAGTAGTGTGAATTGCCTCTGACAGTTGACCTCCTTGTTTGATGTATGCGATGTTATTTCTATAAAGTTCTTGTAAGATTTTTATTAACTGTGGATGGGTTTCTATTAACTGTAGGGCACTCCATAATTTACTTCTGGGAACATTATCATACGCTTTTTGTAGGTCAATAAATGCCATGTGTACTTCATCTCCTCTCCCTATCTTCTGTTCCAGAAGTTAATGTATGGTACTTAGGTTATCCAAACATGAGCGACCAGGCGTAAAACCACTTTGGTCTTCCCCTATCCTATGTCCTACATCTTGTCGTAGTCGTTTCTGTAAGATTTTTCCACATAATCTACTTGAGGTACTATTAACACTTAGCCCTCTATAAGTATCAGGGTTTTTTCTATCTCCTTTTTTATATAATGATGTAATATATGATATTTTCCATTCTAAAGGAGTTTTCTGTTGTTCTAGGCATTTATTCATTAAATTTTGTAGTCTTTCTTCTAATTCCGGTCCACCACTTTTAATCAGTTCGATTGATATATTTCCAGGTCCTGGGGATCTTCCACTTTTCATTTCTTTAATATTGTTTCTTAATTCCTCTAAAGTGATTATTTGTAGTTCCCTATTCGCAATATCATTACCATTTCCACTAGTATGATCTATAAACTCCTCCCGTGTTTCAATTAACAGCGATTCGTAGTGTTCTCTTCATTTTGTAAGATTTATTAAGGGGGTTGATTTATCTTTGATATTAGTTTTCATGCTTTTAACAGTACGCCATACTTCTGTTGATTGCGCACCACCAATAAGATTGTCTATCTGATTGCATCGTTGTTCCTATTGTAGATTCTTTTCTGCATTTGTTTTATTTCTTAATTCCCTATTTTTCCCTTTATAGTCCTGGTATGTTTCAATAGACTTAATAGTTAAATAGGTTTTGTACAGACGTCTCTTTTCTTCTATTAATTGTTTTATTTCTTCTGTTAGCCAAACAGGTAGTTTCTTGTCATTGCCTTTTTCATATTCACCCAAAGCTTCATTAGCTATTTTATGTACAGCGGCTTCGATTCTACTATATTGTTCTTCAATATCGTCAGTTTCCTCTATACTTCTAAGTTCTGCCGTTACTCTTCTTTCATATAGCGCTTTTATGCTTTCTTGTTTTAGTAGGTATAGCTTATATCGCTTTGTTTCAATTGCTATTTTTTCCTTTCTTTCTTCTACTGGTTTTATTGTCTTATTTGGTTGTCTGGTTGTACATGGGAAAACTAATGTTGCCACTAGTAAATGGTGGTCAGTTCCGCAGTTGGCTCCTCTCTTTACTCTGCTGCCATATATCTTAAAAGTTGTTTTCTGTCGTACTATAACATAGTCAATAATTGATTTCTGCTGTAAAGATGGTTTCTCCCAGGTATATCGGTGGATGTTCTTATGTTTAAAAAACGTATTTGTTATTTTTAATTGATACTGGTTGCATAGTTCTAATAGTCTTTCCCCATTATCGTTTTCTATTTCTTCTGCAAATTGGCCTACAACTTCATCATTTATTTATTTATCCTTGCATTTAAATCTCCCGTTAGGATTATTTCATGATGTCGTTTAGCATCATTTAAAACATGCGATAATTCTTCATAGAATTGTTCTTTTTGTTGTACTCCTGCATTGTTTGTAGGTGCATATACTCCTATTATGAAAGTCTCGTGTCCGTATATCTTTATATTACGTGTGATAATTCTCTCTGATATAAATCTGTAATCCTTAATATATTTCTTTAGTGATGATTTGATAAGTATGGATCCTGTGCTTTTTGTGATTCCTCCCGTCCTGACCACAAATGATGGTGTCCTGAGAGGTTCTCAGTTCCCTGACCCTTTTTCTTCGTCTCTGTTAGTATCACGATGTCTATATGGTATTCCTTAATCTCAGTTAGTATTTCTAACGTTCTATTTGCCATGGTGCAAATGTTCCACGTTCCAACTCTCATTGTCATATTTTTCGCTAAACGTTGTCGTAATTTGTATCCATCCAATTTCCGAGGCTCGGCGTTGGTGTTTTTAACGGTTTATTATTTTTTTCCGAGTAACTAGACTGCTAACCCATTGCCTCAAGCCCCTCCAGGAGGACCGGATTCTTCTGTCGGGGTTATCTCCCTTAGCCGAAAAGTAGCAGTTTTAAGGCGCCGGAAACCCGCCTTTCACCCTTTTCCGTTAGCTACAGTCTATTACGACTACAGTCAGAAGGCAGAAGGCACAACGTGAACGTGGAAATAGGGTTTGTTGGAAGAGCTGCTAAGAATTCGCAGGGGCATTTCTCGAGATTTGTGAAGAGTATGTATTCGATACCTTCCTCGCGACCCGTACCAACCTTTACCTTCTTTAAATTATCATTTAGAGATGTAACTTTCAATCCTTCACCCCTCAACCCTTAAGCGCTAGTAACTCCAACTTTAAATTTTCAAATAGCAAAGTACCCCTTATGGTACCTCATCTGATATTTTTTTATGAAAAAAAATTTTTTTGTTGAAAACTTTCTTTTGTTGTATTTAGCATAAAGGAAGCTATCAGATGAGGTATCAGAAGGGGTACTTTGCTATTTGAAATTTTAAAGTTGGAGTTGCTAGGGCTTAGGGGTTGAGGGGTGGGGGGTTGAAAATTACATCTCTAAATGATAATTTAAAAATAAAAATCGACGTGTCCGAGTATTTTTATGAAATATTTTTCTCAACGATTTTATAGAATTTAGCCGTTACTTTTGGAAAGCACTGTATGTGTATATATGTTGTAATTTGGTGTGTTTTTTATACCCTGTTTGAATAAGACTAAGTTATTTAGGGTTACGGTTCAAATCAGCATTATTTGTTATTTATTTTTGTGAAAAATTGATAAAGTTCGGTAAATTAGCCGAAAATCAAGCATTTGAGGCCCACATAATTGCCCCGAACTCAACAGAATAATAGTGGGCACTAATCAAACTAAAGTTACAGAAAGAAGTCACAACAGCTGCAAATGTGAAAGACTACCAAAGAAAGTACATAAAATGTTGTAAAATGCTATCTGAAGAAGTTGTGCAAAATGTAATGAGAGGGATTAAACGAAATGTTAGAGAGTTCAGTTGACAGGAGTTAAAAATTTGATTTTGATTCATTTTCATACTACGAATGTATTTAAGGGCTGGTCTATCAATGTAAAAGTCTCTGACACTTGTTAGGCGCGATAAATTAACCCCTAGAACAAATCATCCGACAGCGTTGTTGCATCTTTCAATACAATTTATCATATATTTGGTTAGGTATCGGCCAAATTCTAATAGGTTAACTACCACTAGGTCTAAAGAATGTGTGGCAAATTCCATACAATGGTGTGAGGAAAAGAAAGCATTATCTTAAAAGCAGCGAGTTAAATAAAGATACCTATACATTGTTTGTGTGTGTTTGTGTGAGTGTGGTGATAGCTGAGTTGGTAGAGCACTCGCTTTCTGAGTCAAACGTTGATTCTGGCTTGGGTTCGAAACCTAAGCAGTACTATACAGATTTATAAAAATCTTGTCTGCAACCCACCACACAGAATTTCCCAATCCGGCCTAGCGCTTATGAGAAACTCGTGGCAGAGAAGAGGCCGATGCCCAACAGTGGGACAAAAACGCTGTCAATGATGATGATATATTGTTTACTAATGCCAGGGGGTTGTAAAGGACGTCACTTGCCATAGTTGGTAGTAAAATATTGATTTAAATTTTAAATTTGCAATTGTATGTGTAAACCTTACAGTCATTTTTTCTGCGGTAGCTTTACTAACGCCACTAATTCCATATACAGTAATATAATATAATGAACCGCTTACATACAATCGCAAAGTTACATAGAAGTAACTGCTTTATGGGTGTTACACAATTGTTTATGAAATATAAACAATTACATCTATATAATTGCATAGTACTTTGTTATTTGGTGTAACTTATTTGAATTTCTTCCAATAATGTTTAAACAGTGTTTTTTTTCTTAATTTAAAACTTTGGAAAAATTGAAATCCTCCGAAAAATCAAAATGATTACGACGATAAGTATACGCTCTGGATCGACATGACTAAAAATTTCCAGGTCTTCACTTTGTAAAAATTATCTATTTATTAGTTACTACACCAGAAAAATAGTATTAATTTTATAGACACTTTATCTACATTTACATCCCCTCGAAATACTTCGTATCGCCTCGTACACACTCGTAGTTGCCTTATCCTGCCGAAATAGTACTGTCGG
This sequence comes from Limonius californicus, assembly GCA_014611495.1. NCBI lineage: Eukaryota > Metazoa > Arthropoda > Insecta > Coleoptera > Elateridae > Limonius > Limonius californicus. Next base: position 33,814 of record JABXWE010003728.1, read on the forward strand.
CCGCGCCTACTAACAGAGAAGTTTAATCTTATGAAATTTCTAAACTAATCTCTGCCGTAGGCTGATTAAAATACAGAAAATACCGTAGCGAGGATGATACATTTGACTGTTAGCTAGTCTAGAACTGTATCGGAACATTGAAAGAGTTCTAGTAAATGTTTCTAATATCAAATCTGCCATTATTGTCATATTGAGCTGTAAAAATTTATGTCACAAAACTTTTACTAGGTAGTTTGTATGGTAGCTAACAATTGTTTAGAAATATTTTTCCAAACACTGATTATAATGATTGTTATGTTACGTGTAAGTACGTTTTAACACACACTAAAAAAAAAGAACATATGATATTGTCAGCTATTTAAACCTACTTTGATATTTTAGGTACCTAATTTATTTACTATTGACAGTATAGCCAGTCGCTTGGAGAAAAGCCATTCTGTTAAACACTGATTTGACTGCAATGTCGGTTTTGAAATTTAATATTACTTCAGAAAATTTGTTTCGTGGCGTAAACCCAAACAAATAAATGTCCTCGTGAAATATAGAGGCTGGTATAAGTTTGTATTTATTTATTAGACATGTATGTATGTAATTTAAAATCTATGCTACATTTGTAGAAAATATAGTATAAGAGGTAATTCTTGTGCTTCAATTTTGATTGTCTGAAACTTTATGAAACAAGCCATTTATGGAATATTTACTAATAAGTCTAATTTTATTTACGATTTACATATGATTTTCTCGAGCACCGTTGTTCATTATGAGATACTCTTCATAATTATGATAATTAGGGTAGCAAATTAGCTTTTGCTATGTTAGAACCACTTAATGTAATTATTTATTGCAAAAATTAGTTAATTTAACTTATTATATAAACGAAAGTCTTCTACTCTGCTCTAGATATCAAACCAATGCGGTGAAATCTTCTTTTAAACGTCTTATTTATCTTGCATCAAACAACCGCTTCTACAACTTTAACAATTAAATGACAAAGTTACATGAAATAAATAGTAAGGTCTAATTTAACAAAGGATTTTCAAACGCACTCACCTTTTCACAAAGAAGCACGTGCTTATTTTCTTCTGGTATTGGTAAAATTCACTAGATGAAATTAGGATGTCACTCCCGCCCCCTGTTGATCTTAAACTTCAAAACGAAACTCCATCACTTCTTGCTTTTTCTAAGTTCTTCGCAGGAAAACTATGGACTGAGTATCTTCGTATTCGTAAAATCGTTTCACAAGGTAATTAACCCAAATATTATTTACTGCTTATTACTTCAGATATTCAAATATATCAAGAAATTCATAAATACCTTGCAATTTATATTTTTCTTTTAAATTGTTAACCCCAAAACTTCTTTCACTTTTCAAATTTTTGTTGATTCAATGTTACGTATTTGTTTTAATTTATTAATATTAAATTCGATTGCTATTCCAATTGCAATTCCAAAATATGACAACTGATATCTACCGATGCTGCTTCGATACTCCGCCTCAAATTCTTGATTTTCGGCTAATTGACCGAATTTTATACATTTTCACACAGATAAGTAACAAATAACGCTGATTTGAACCACAACACTTAATAACATAGTTATATTCAAACAGCATGTAATAAATACTGAAAATTAAAATTTGAATTGATTCGCCAGATGAGTGTCTGTTAACGTGGCGATTTTCACGGCAAGTCTTCAGTTGCTTTTCTTTTCTTTCAACAAGTAACTATGGCAACATCATAATACAAACAAAAACAAGTACATTTTACGAGATACACGTGACTTCCTCAACCAATGGGAAAGCAGAATAAAATTAACACAAATCCGAAGAAGAAGAAGAACTAAATCTTAAATATTTAACCTTTTGAAAATATCATTTACATCAAAACTGGAATTATAGCCATATACCTTATTTAAAAATAAATGTTCTGACATCTCATACGGCCAATTAACTATTTTTTTAACAAAATTTATTTTTATTTAAACATAAATCACCTTAAATAAACAATACTACAATTAATTATCAAAATTATATTAAACCGTTGTTTTCATCTATATCCACATATTACTCAGAAAATCATTCAACTGAAAAGTCCATTTTCCTCCAAAATTACATGTTAGTTGACAGTTGTCGAACATAATACACAAATCTCATATTTTCTTGTTTTCCGGGTGAAAAACTTACAGTTAAGTTTGATAAATACCTCTAATACCTTCATACAATTATTACGACTACGAACAAGCAAAACGAAACAGATAGTTCAAAGGCTAGATACCAGATCAACCCAAACAAAATCAACGGAGATGACAAACACTGATTGATCATGATCTGTAATTGGTTTTAACAAATTTATTTTTCAGGTTTAAAACATAAAATAACTTTAAGTTGTCGAAATAAGTAAATTTTCTATTAGATTATCTAAATCGAGGTTCACATAACTCTCATTCTCCATGCCTCATGCTTATCTTCATACCTCATGCTTCGTCTTCATCAAGATATTTTTGCATCATCGCCCTCCTAACTCCCTGATTCCATCCTGGTGGCGTTCATGAGAAAAGTTGCCTAGGTCATCTCGCTTCACCCATGTGTTACAAGTGACCAAACAATTTACAGTTTTTATCGCTCTTCGCTCTATCACGGTCTCACTTGTTGCCATTCTGTTTCTCTTGTAACCCTTTCGCCGGTGGATACTTTGGCACTCTGTAGATAGTCCACTGTAATTATTGCTATTAACCTTTTACTGTCCCCTTCTTTAAAAATCCAGACTTCAGTTTCCTGTCACCATATTGTTTCTACTGCATAGTCCTTCTGATGTTCCCTTTATTTTTTATTGAAACGTTCGTATCTCACCACAGTAAGTTTAGTGCATCCATAACTATCTTGGTGTTTTGGATTGTTGTGTTGTAGCGTCCTCCTACATTATTTTATTCATTATACAAGCTAAATATGTATCATCTAGCTGCTTTACGTAGCGTTCCTCGTTGAATAGTAGAAGAGACCGGTATCAATTGTAACAAAAATTTTGTTGTAAATTTTTTCCTGCTACAACAATTACTAACTACTAGGAAAAAAATATGAAATTGTAACTTCATGTTTTGGGAACAAAATGGCATAGTCATATTTGGTATAGATAAATTGACTTTTCCTAAAAAAATATAAATTTGATCTAAAACCAACTGTTACTGTTGACACGATGTTGATGTCAAATGTAACAGTCAAAGTGTCAATTGTAACAGGGGTGTGAAAAGACGTAAGGTTACACTTAAGTGGTAGTTTACTTGTATAAAATCTAAATAATAGTTGTATTATTAAACAACAACATGAAAACAAAGAAAACTTACAATAGTTATAGTCGTTAAACATTAAAAACTAAAAGTTAAAGAAAGTAATGAAACTGTTACAAATGTTAGTCTCAATCTGGTGATTCACAATTATTACAAACAAATAGTGGATCGTCCTTAGCACAAGAAGAGTGAGCCCACCCTTTACATAATCTGCTTTGCAGCCAGTCCTCCTTACTATCGTAGTAAGAACCACAGCATATTAAACAAATAGCGTCATCTTCAGATGACTCTTGCGACGATTCTTCTTCGCCAACTTTTTTCTTTCTAGCGACCGTTTTGATTTTCTTCGATTTTTTAGCGTCCGTAATTCTTTTTTGCGGAATACACTTTTCTCTTGTTGTATCTCTCTTCTAACATTTCCTTTTCAGGCGTGTCGGTGAGAACTGCTGTTTTCCCTTTTAGTCTTGATTTAGTGCTTTTTGGATTGGTAAAATCTGCCTTCGGCAGGGGACGTATTTGCTCTGGGGTATAGACAGCATTCGTAGGAGGTAATGGAAGAAGAGGAACTATGTCTTCAGCATTATATGACCGGGTGGAGTCGAGGAAGCCCTTGAAGTGCTGGGTTGGGGGTCGTTTATGACATCTACTTCTTGAATGGGTCTATTAGTTACACTACAAGCTGCAAATTTATCTTCAGTAAAGATATTCCTATTAAGAGGCCATATTCCTGAACATCTGAAACCTGCAGTAATGTTTTTGGGAGTTATAGCTAGCTTGTCTTACTAGGGCTGGTATATTATAAATAGTCATTCGCTTTCCCGGGTTCATCTTCATCCATTGATCGCATTCATTATTGAAAAATTTTTTGAAAGGCCCGAAAAGTCGTTGGTCGATGGGTTGTATTTTATGCGGCGTGTGCGGT
>JABXWE010003730.1:0-10301 GCA_014611495.1 Limonius californicus
GTATTAATTCTCTTTTAACAAAATGCGACAGCATTTGATTCAAAACTTGCTTTAACTTATGAATTATAGTTTAAAATAAATGTCAGAATTTATCGTATTATGTCATACACAATTTTTAGGAATTTAATATTGTAGCGGCCCGCATTTGCCATTATGTTTATATTATTACAGAAAGATGAACTTTGGGACTTCATGCTCATAATTCCAATTTTTAATCTATACTCGCATGAATATTTCATGTTAAATGTAACTAAATGCTAATGAATATTAGTTGGAGTTTGGAAATCACGCTTCATTTGATCTTAGGAACGGCCGTTCCGTCACACATGTTTATTTTTTGTAAAGGGGCTGTCCTTTACGGGTCCACTTAATTTATGAGGGCAATGATCACAAAATAAATATCCACTTGCATGTACAATGAATGAAATTTTGTAAAACAACTACACATTCGATAGTTGAATGTTATTATTCCATATTTAAATTATTAGTTTGCAACGTCTTTCTTTCAGCTATTTTATTGCAGGTAACAATATGACTTCGAATTAGTGATCTTAAGTACGTAGGATATTCCACAACAGCTGTCTTTAGCGCGGTTGGTTCTTGTGATAACTCGTTGGTTTAGGCTAACCAATAATCTGCGTAAGTTATTACTTTTTTTGTGGAACTAAAAGCTCATGGGTGAGATCTCACGCATGGACGTGTTAATTAAATACAAAATTTATTAGGTTCTGAGGATTAGGCCAAGGGAATTATTTCGGATTTTTCTAAATAGTACTCATATAATTTAATTAGTTTTAACTAAATATTATTGGGCTCACAATAAGTGGAGCGTTAAATTGGTTTTCAAATTGGTGCACGTGCAGTGGGTTCTCACGATCCAACACCCGTTTTTGGCCTATAAAAGCAGAAGTAAGTTGTCATGAAGGATTATTCTTGATTCAACCGTCAAGAAGCCTACCAGAACAAGAACCCAATCCTTCCCCTGTATATTGCGCTGGAGGAAACTCCACCAGTGCAAATTTAACTTATTTCAAAGAGCATTTTTATATTTTTTTCAAATGAAAAATTATATATATCATTACATTTTTGAATTGTCACGTTAATTTTTACTTTTTCATTACAAACCGCTGAATATTTAAAAATATTTTTAAAATTTGCACATTTTTGCACTATATTACTAAGGCCTGGATTTTTAGACACTAAAAACTCTCAAAATAGACAAAGAGGCACCATAAATTTAGATTATAGGCACTAAATAGGCACTGAACATTTGAAATAGACAACGAAATAGGCGCAAAAAAATTTAAACGTAGGCACCAAATATTTATATTTAACAAAAAATTGAAAATGGGCGATACTCGTATTAAGAGCGTTCGATCGGTATAGGTATACTGCTGCCATACAGAGGTTACGTTTTTGCTAATTTCATCGCAAAAAAAAAGATTTCGTAATGAGGTTTTCGCTGTTTTATTAAGAAACCTGCTTTCAATGCTGATGATCGATTAGATTTTTTTGAAAATTATTATTATAAAGATAATTGGAATGCAACGACTACATACAGTGGTTTAGTTAATATAATTTTATGCTCTTAATATAAGAGATATCGCAATGGGGTTTTGACTGTTTTATTCAGAAAACTAGGCACTAGGGCACTATGCATTCGGATTTTTCGAAAACGCTATTTTTATATAAAATTAGCTATGTCTAAAATTAGGTCATTTACGGAAGCATGTATCAATGAATCTAAATAATTATTTAAAAAATGAAATGCATCATGCATTGCATGTGGTCTTTTGTCGAAAAAAATTGTATAAATTTTATAAAAATTGGTTCATAAATAAGCCAAAAAAATACATTATAAGTGACGTATGTTTTTACCTAATTTTTGATATTTCTAGCCATCGGTTAGTAGCGCCACAACTAAAATTCTAGAACGGAAGAAACCAGTACCTCACTACTCAAGCCCGCCTGCGGCTAATCCGCTTATCTTTCACTTTCAAAGACATTACCTGCCTTGCCATCAAAAATATAAACTTACCAACGGTAGAGTGGAATATTGTGACCCACGTTAAAATACCGCATATTTTAATGGAAATATATCAATGAATATTGCAAAATAAAAATATTTTCATAAATATTTAATTCTGAACATATTTTACATTTAAAACAACTGTAACTGATTTTTCATTTTTTCATTTTTCAATAATATACCGTGTAAAAAATATGTCGGTCACTCTGGTGGGAGACACACGTATGTGTACGTAATAACTAACAACAAATGTTAACTTAAAATAATATACGTCGTTTTTTGTCTAAGCAAAAACCTCCGTAATGGCTTTCAAATCTATTTTTTCTCATATATCCTGTTCTATTGCTACCTCGGCAAGACCTGACACTCCTGACAGACTTTCATTTGTAATGGTCAATCGCATATAATTTTTAGTTCTGAAAATGAGAAAAACAGTTTTTTGCTCAAAAGACTAATTTGGGTCTTCTAGTTACTTAGGAAATACATTTTTTTTAATAACTCCCTGTCAACTAAAAGCAAAGCGGTTTTGGACCTATATTCATATGAACGTTTTTTCTTAAAATTGAGCAAGTAAGACAGTGCGGCATGATGGTTTAGTAGGTGACGACGGTCTACTAGAAATAAAATGTCCCGCGAAAGCTGCAAAATGGCAGAAAAAAAAAACATTTGGATTTTGTCGTCTACGTTCCTCAGAACAGAAAACTGATATTAAAGCGTAACCACGATTATATGTCTCAAATCCAAGACCAGTTGCATATAACGGATAAAAAATTTTGCTATTTTGTCATATAGACACCATTAGGGTTGCATATTCAAAAGATAGAAAGAGATACCGAATATTAGAGTCGGAAAATGATGAAGCTACTGGAAATATTTTATATGAAATGTTTGTTACCAGAAATCATTGATCCAAGACACACTAGACCAAATGGAATCCTACGAAATCCGCTCCGGTAACTATGAAATATATTTTTTTGCAGAGTCGAATAATATCCGTACGTTTTAAATTTAATTATTTTTTTTTATTTATATTCTTTTTACCAACACCATTACTTTCTTATATCTGCATATGTATTATTATATGTTTTTTAATAATAAACTTAATCAACAATCAACACGTTTATGAAAATTATTTAAACTACTTTGCACCTCTTTAGATAATCGAGAACCCCATGGTGGTCCTGGCGTAATGTTTTTAATTTTATTTTTTAAATAACATTGTGTACAATTTAGTTTACAACGTATTGTAACAAAAGTGTGCGCTATTATTCAAAAAATAAATTTATAAACCCATCCAGATGCATACATACATTGAAAACAGTTAACCAAAATCAAAAGAACAAAATGTATTAATATTAGCTTATATTTGTTAATGACAAATGAAACTTATTAGCATTTGATATCTGCCACCTATAGAAGTATTTAGTGTGACGTAGTTAGACCTGTTGGCAACCACTTTGCGATCCAAACAACTTGCATGGTAACGGGCTTGCAAGTGTGACAGTCAATTCTGAGCTTTATTTACAGAGTTCATTAAGGAGTCGTTTAATGCGTGTCGCTTAAGCTTTACGAACATTGAACTTCTGTTTTTTTTGTGCATTAAAAATGATGTGTTTTGCGCCAGATTGCAAGCACTATAATGAGAAACATACGTGCAAGTTTTTTACGTTTCCAAAGGATCCAGCGGAAAGGCGACGGTGGATAAAACTTATAAGGTAAAAAACTAGGTTATGTTGATACTTTTTTAAATATCAGATTTTTAAGTTTTGAGGACGTTACTCAGTATTTTTGTAACTTTTTGCATTTAGGAGAGCAGATAGAGAACCCAATAATGGTTCGAGATTGTGCAGTTGCCATTTTAAAGATGGGTTAAAGAACAACGGGCCAACAATATTTGAGCATAATGTAACCCGAAGACTAGAGTTTCCTTCTCCACCTGGCAAAAAAAAAGCAAAGTAAGTTGTAAGTGGGTTATGTAAAATACAATTTACTAAAGTCATGTTTTGTGTCACAGAAGAACTAATAAGGTGCTTGTTCACGAAGCAGTTCGATTAGAAGACGTAGAAGTTCTGTCATCCGCAAGTAGTGCTGTAAAAGATCAGCCATCGTCATCATCCTCGACAAGTAGTGTACTAGCGGAAGCCGAGAATATGTTGCTGCAGAAAGAATTGAATGATGTAACAAAAAGATTGCAGAAGTTAGAAACTACTTTTTCTTTTAAACATATAGAAAATAAAGAAGATCTAGTGGTGTTATATACTGGACTGCCAAATAAAACTATTTTTTTAAGCCTTTTCCATTTGTTGGAGAACATTGAAAAAAATTACTACCTAGGTTGGAACGTAGATCGTGTCAGCCAAGAAGATCAACTGTTTCTGACTTTATACAAACTGCGGCAAAACCCTCCACACAAAGACTTGGCTCTACGATTCAATTGTTGTACAGCGACAATTACTAACATTTTTGTTACCTGGTTACATTTACTGCATGAAGTTATATTTTGCAAGTTAATGTCGTCTGTGCCATCAAGAATCAATAATCTAGCTTGTTTGCCGAACTGTTTTTCGTTTTTTCCTAACACGAGGATGGTTATAGACTGTACGGAAATTTTCTCTGAAATTCCGTGTTCGCTACAAAATAAAAGAGAAACGTACAGCCACTACAAGCACAGAAACACACTGAAAGGACTTATTGGTGTAGCACCCAATGGAGTGGTAACATATAAGTCCACTCTATCCAGGTTCGACATCCGATAAGGTAATTGTACAAGAGTGCGGTGTCCTCAGTGTCTTTGAACCTGGAGACCTAATAATTGCGGATAAGGGTTTCCTTATTAGTGATATTTTACCTGCTGGTGTGTCACTGAACATTCCACCATTTTTGTGGCAACCACAGTTCACAGAAGAACAAATTATTCAAACAAGGAATATAGCTCGTGCTAGGATACATGTAGAGCGAGCAATTCGTCGCTGCAAAGCATATAAGATTTTAAGCCTTATTCCTCAAAATCTGATGCATGTATCAACAAAAATATGGCAAGTGTGTGGGGCTTTAACAAATTTCCAGTTTCCACTAATAAAAGAAGTGGAAATATATTATAAGGAACAGGGTGCAGACATGTGATTTTTAGTAGCTAACAAGTGCGTTTTAAAATTATTATTATATTAAATGCATTTTACAGTACAATGATTCTACACATGTAAATTTTCCATAATTTATTGGTTTTATATGACAATTTATTAGCACAACTTGTATTTCAATGTATTATTATTGTTAAATTCTGTATAAATACTTTGTAGTTATAATAAATCAATATGTTCACTGCAATTAAGAATTACTAATTAAAGGAGTTAAGTCTGGCCTCGGTGGATGTATTCAAAGAACTTAAAAAATGGTATTTTATTTCAAAAGATTTATTTCTCAGCAAAAACAAATTCCCAAATAAGGGAACTCTGTTCAACTAGAACTAGATATATGCGGGACAAAACGATTAATAAAAAAGTGTCTCAGCACATCTATGTTTTCCCCCCACTTTTCTTGTTTTTTTATATGCAGTGCTACAAACATACGAGGAGTCCATATAACTAGGTAACAGAGTTCTTTATTTAATATATGTAACTGGCCTTGAATTTGGTGAAAATATTCATGGGATTCATTTACTACAAATTTTTGTGTTTCGACATCAAAAGAACATATATAATTTTTGTCTCGTGAAAGTGCCTGTCTTAAGTCGGAGTCCCGATACTTAAAAGGACATTTAATTTCTATTAAGGCTTCTTCGCCTACAAGTCCATCGGGGCTAGCACCAAGATATCCACAACCATGGAGCCACAATCCTGCTGAAACAACGGAGAGTGTTGTTGCTGCTGTAAAAGCGTTGATTGCATCCACTTCGTGTTGTCGTCCCCACTGTACAGCTTTCACACCATCCAAGTTGTACGTTCCTATAAAGATTTATTACAAAATATTAGCAAATTCATAATTTAGAACAGTTTCGGAATGTACCTGTAAGTTTTTTAAAAAGTGAAGGTGGATAACTATTTCTTTTGCAGGCAGCCAAGACCATTCCAAATGAACTGGCCGTTAGTCGAAACTTTTTAGCGACTAGCCACAGAGGATTATCAGACTGCCCTACTGTTTTCTGAAACACTCGCAACACTTGTTCTGGTGTAACGCAAATTTTTTCTTCAAAATAGGTTGTTTTTTGGGGGCTATTTTGGTAGTCCAATGAAAAAATTACATCGGCAATATTTACTACCACATTTTCCTCCTGTGATGTGAGTTTGGGGGCTAAGAGCCAGGTAAAGCCTACTGAACCTCCAAACGATGCCAATTGTTCTCGAAGATGTTCAATTTCCTGCTCCGTAACATTCCTTTTCGAAGCTCTGTATTCTCTTGTTGGTGGAAATATCTCATCGATAGTTTTTACCACCTGCTCAACAGCACTTTGCTTTGGTGCAGACCAGCTGCAGGATTGATCAGTCACCGATACATTATAGTGTGCGAACAACCCCATTGCTGCAACATGGTGGCAGGAAACCTGACCACGTGGACATGTACACGTCGACTTAATTATATTTTTAGCCCCATCCAAAAATATCTACGAAAACAGAGATAATATCAAAATTATTTAGTATTTTTAATCAATTTCATTTAGTTAGATTAGGATAAGTTGCCAGTAATTAAATGTAACTTACCTCAACTTTATAAATTTTGTCTTTCATGCTAGCATGCACTGAACCATTAATAGTTTTTGTGTCGTCATTGTACTTCATATTCAAAACATGCCCCGACTCTAACGCATTTTCGCCTTTTTCTATAAGTTTCATCTCATCTTTGAAGTAGTTATTCATAGAAGATAACTTTAACACGTGCTTTTGAGCCATCTTTACTAACACTTCAAATACAAGAGAACTATGAACACTTTCTAGTTTTTACAACCTCCTGGGCTTAACAGTAATTAAATAATAATTAAAATAGTTTCAGTTAGACCAAATACCACAAATAGCTCAATCAACAGCTCTTAACGTGTTTAACAATAAAGACCAATTTCGCATATAACGCTTATAGCAACAGTTACTAGGCGAGTTGTTTGGATCGTGACATGTTTTCAGCCGCCACTACCTACGTCATCACTAAATGCACCTATAGCAGGTATACGGCTTAAGTGACCGAAATCAGGTAAAAGTATAATCCCCTTTCATCCCCAGCAGTTTTCTGGCTACATCGGACAAGAAATGTTGTAGGCACGTCAGAGGCGCAGTTTAGATAAATCCATCTTATTCTGAACTTTCGTTACTCTCTCTTAGTTTTTGGAGCCGCCATTGCGAAAGGATATTTGGAAACGTACTATATTTGTACAAACTTCAAAATACTACATAAATAAATAAAAGTTAAACATAACAAATTACAACTTTTTCTAGATTTTCTGGTGTAAAACTTCTTCTGTTATCCGTCAAAAGTTGTTTGTATGAGAAAAATGACCGCTCCACATCACAGGAAGTTACAGGAGCGTACTTAAATTTCGAAATATTCGAAATTCCTACTTTATTTGATGTTACGTTAGAATCACCAGATAAGACTTTACTAATTTGCATTAAATCTGAATACCCTGGATTTTTCTATAAAAGAGCATCTAGTCGTGCAGCTACAATTTTTGCAATTTTTCCTGGAGCTGCTTTTAATTGTTCTTGCTATTTTCGAATTTTACTAATATTAGAATATAGTGTTTCGCCCTTTGCTTCTAACTCTTTTGTGATTGTTAAAATAATTTTAAAATGAGCAACAACGTATGCTAAATTCGTCTCAACAGTGGAACTGCTAAATGCTTCTTGGGCTTTTTTTAAGCAATCAGCAGTACTCGAATCGAAACTATCAACAACGCTTTTAACACCTAGAAAATTTTCATGGTAAAACAATGTGGCTTCTATGCATGTCCCCATCTTGTTAAACAAATTAACTAAACAAGAAATAACGAAGGACATTAATAAAGGGTAAAAGCAAAAAATACAAACTATAATAGAAGAAACGGGGTCGACTAAACGAACAAAAAGAGAATAAACAACAGCTGAAACTGAATGACTTACATAAAAAATGGCAATAAGTAATAAGATAGTGAATAGAGGATAATGAATTGATGAACAATGAATGGTCAGTAATACAAGAACTAAAATTGGTTATAAACAATTTAAAGAAGGGCAGGGCTCCAGAAGGTGATGGTATAACTAAGAAACAGTTTTAAAATGCAACACCGGAAATGCCCCAACTCATAAGAATATTGTTCACGGAAATCCAAAGAGAAGAGGTGGGATGGGAAAAATCAATAAATAATATTGCTATTAAGATAGGGAAAAGGAACTCACACAAAATTACAGACCAATAACTTATTCCCATGTACATGTAAACTGTTCCCGACCATAATCAAAAATTTGATTAAAATTAAGTTAGATCGTAACCATAAATTTACCGTTCGTCTCCAACTCACTCCCAGATAATTCTTCGTTGATTTTGGTTTGATGCCAGATATCGCATGTGGACTCTGTAAGGTTTGATAGCGAAGTCACATTGGTAACATCGGGTTTAACATCTGCATTCATATCAGGTAAGCTATCCATGTCGATATACACACGTTCTGCTGTAGTAAACAATTCAGAAGTACTAAAATGTAATTGTATGAATTTGGGAATATATCTCACCTTTATAGTAGAAAAGAGTAATAGTAAAGATATTATTAGTGTTAGTCAAATACTTTTTTTAACAACGCTTTGTTATCTTGAACAATTCCGAGGTCTGTCAAAATATTCTTTCAGGTTGAGTAACTTAAGAAGTTATGTCATTTGAACTACTTTCCATCCTTATACAAGATGAATCAAAGAATAGTTGACTATTGATGCTAAGGCGGTGTCAACTCGGTTAAAACAGTTCACAGATCAAATGAAGCTAAATTAAATTAAATTTTTGTAGCTTAAATCTTATCTCAATTAACTTAATATGTAATAATAAGAATAGAGTTGCTTTTCGTTGAAGTATTCGTTATACAGGATGATCATAAACATTTGGATGGTTAAAAGTCCTGCAGTCCATTCTTCCGGTATTATCTCTTCTTTCCAGTGTTGGATAGTATCTAGGTTCCGGATCTAGATCCACTATGTAGATCTGGTATCTGGATCTAGATTCTTTTTACACGAGGATCTTTTATCTGATCTAGATCATACTTTTTGGATCTTTCATCTTTAGATCCAAAGATCCGCTATAATTTATTTCTTGATTTTTCTTTTGTGAACTTTAAAAACGCATTAAGCAATAATTCCTATTCAAAGTATATTTATGTATTTTATTCTTCTTTAGCAAAATAAATTATGTATGTTATGACGCCTGCAAATAATTTCCTACGGAAATTCCTGTAAATTAGATAAGTAATTCGTAGATTAATATCAGCCTCCCGGAACCTCAATCGAAGATGGGCGGTTCACAAATAAAGTCAAATAAATAAAGTAATTAACTACTCGTCAATCACCGGTAAAAAGGGCGCCACCAGCTTGAAAGATTACGCTGATAATAATTCAGATGTAGATTAGAGTAAACTGGACCTCAGGTTCTTCACACTTATCTAATTGCTTCGTTTATACAAAATTATCAGAGATAGGGTAAACAATAAATAATAAGACCAATTGCAACAACAGTGATTTAATGATGCAAAAAATATTGATAAAATAATTTCCCCAGTCACATATATATATAATTGTGCTAAAATGCACGAGGACCCTGTATACGTACACACCACCCGTATCATTCACTTAATATAGTGAAAATAAGATTAATGTAAACGAGCAAGGTAAAAATACTACGTTTGAAAATATACACCAAGCGTTTATGAGCTCTAAAAACGCCCGCAGTCGTTAGAAGTACTTCCAGCGATAAAAGCGCCCTGTAAACACATCATACGATAACAACAACTCCGAACAAACGTAATATTACAGCTCTCTATGACATACCCTGTATATACTAAGTGATAATTACGTGCATATGTACGAAATACATAACACACTAAAGTATAGAAATTTTAATCTAAACAAATGAGTCATAAACCCGTTGAACAACTTGAAATTAAATTAATAACCCGACACATAGGTATCTCAAACAATGAGTGATTTTAATCAACTCTACAAATCAAAATAAAATTTAAACAATTAATTCACTTGCGTATTTCGTAGTTCAGCGATCTTGGACATCTGGCTGCCTGTCGGAACACGTGCTGCAATTGCCCTCTGTC
>JABXWE010003731.1:0-20244 GCA_014611495.1 Limonius californicus
TACTTAGCATTCACCATGTGCTTTTAACCTCGAAATTCTCCTCGGGTTATTTTATATTCCTTTTCACAACTACTCGCACAGAGAACACACTGGGCCCATAACCTAATGTAATTAAAATACCAAATCTCTTTTTAGCAGAATATATTTAATGATGACTGGTGATTTCTTATTACATGTATTTTCGACAACAACTTCGACAGACCTTTTTCATTTACTTTTTTTTCTTACATACTACCAACCTTATCCCCATACACACTAAAAACCCTAGTTGATTTTAGCGCCTTATTTGAATACAATTCTAACATAATGATTAAGCACTTTCCTTTGCCGGACGGATTTTTCAATCCAGTTGAAAGCCCGGACAGAAACGCTTGTTTCGATGACTGTATACGTTCATCTTTCCATACTTTACTTTTTGTATGACCAGCATTTAGCCACTTTTTCATCCAAGAAATAAATATTGCGGTTTTCCTGCCTAAATTGCCTTATACTTCGTAAGTATTTTCGCCGCCATACCATAATTTCCTCTTTGTCACATAATGCGCTGTTGCGACTCCGTCTTCTTCTTCCTCTTCGTCTGTGTATAGGCCAATGGCATGTTAATTACCTACAATGAAGTACGTTCTGTGAGCCCTCTTTGCAGGTATGCCGGGCAGGAGGCTAGCCTAACCTGTCGCACAGAGAAGAGTGACTCGACTCCAAAATGAAGTATAGAACTGCTGTTTAACACGTGTTCGCGAACAGTTTCTTTGAAGTTACCGCTCAAGTATATACCCGTATATACATATATAGCTAGAATCTAAGGAGTTGAATGAGAAAGGTTAACTTATGAGTCATGACGATTCCCCCTTCATGTTGTAGAAATGATTTCTAGAAATTATCAATACCTCTTTTACTTCCAGAGATGTAGAGTAGCATGGGGCAAAAGGACGCGCGGGACAAGAGTCCTAATCTTGATTTTTCCAGACACTAAATACTATATGGCAACCTAGCCAAGGTATGATGTTCAGTACATCGAGCTGCATCCACCAGTGTATTTTTGTAAAGTTTAGTAAAGTGCTGCTGCTGCCATGAGGTAATTTATATTTTCTAACATCATGCATGTAATTTTAACAAACTGTTGTATAAGGTACTATAGGATTATTTGGTGATGTACATTTCAAACAAAATAGCCACTTATCCTATGTTATGTGAAGATCTATGGAACGCATGCTAATTGCATGCATTGCAAGTCGGCAATGGTGGCGGTAAATTTGAAAATTTGTCTGACATGTTGTTGTGGGGCAAAAGCCCTACTTTTTTGTGGGACAAAAGTCCGCGGGGATTAACTGCAAGAAGAGGAAGCAGGCTTCGGAAGGTTATGCATGTCCTGCATGCTCTGAGGAATACAGTGATTCGCCAATGGAAGACTGAATCCAGTGTGAAAAATGTAGAAGATGGTGGCACGAGAACTGCACGGCCTATCAAAATGTAGGAAAATTTGTTTGCTACTGTTGCAAGTAAAACTATCTATGTAGGAACTTTGCCCCACACGTTTGAGACTTTTACCCCACTGGTGGGGCAAAGTTCCCATTTTGAATTAGTTTACATTTTAAGAATTTGTGCTTTGGTTTTTACTTTTTTAAGGACAAAACATTTTTATTCTTATACTTAAAGGACTGTATTATTAACCCAAAGAATAAAAATTTTATTTCATCGTTATTTGTTGTTTATATATTTGTTTAAGTGTTAAGTGCGTCCTTTCGCCCCATCCTACTCTACTACATTGTATGTTTTCAAATTTACATGCTATATCTTCAAATTTATTATAAATCATACAACATAAACTTTTTCAAAAAAATTAAGTAAAACTATATAAAAATTGGTAGTGACTACTGTGACTTTTAAAACCAATAACAGCCATTCCATTAAAAAATATTTTTCTGTGAGGTGCTCCTTTTTTTGAGTGACAATTTTCTTAACTGAAAGGTTGAATAGAACATGACAAACCATTTACGGCAACAGAAAAATACTGTTGAATAGCTTAATTCCAAAGGAAACATTTAGTGGGGAATAAAAAATCAACCACCATATCTCGGAACGTTGGCTTTCCAAAAATTGTAATACATCACTATTATAATTGAGTTTCGCACGTAACTTCATGTGCTTCTTACAAAATTTAAGCAGTACATAAAAACATTACATTACATTGTAATACTGTTCAATCTTTGGATGGATTTTAAATATATGTATTTTTACTCACACTAGTTATCAGGGAAGTGTGGCAGCATATTTGCCGAAGGCGTAGCAGTAATACTAAAATTTCATGTTGTTTGATCTTCTTTACTCGATTCAGTTTAACTAGGTGCTGATGCATTTTGTAATACTCTCCATTGGGATTATCTAGAACAAATTAGTGATGAGTAGGAGAGTTCAATTTTTCTTTTCATGAAATATTTAAACAAAAGATATTTTATAACTTTCATCTAGTAGAACTACACTGACCGGCAAAATTATCGCATCACTTTCAAAAATTTGTTTAACATGCGAATAACGCATAATAAAACAAATGAATGTATGAAAACAAAATGCTAGATCTGTCAAACAATAATATTCTTAATGTGGCCAACGATATTGACTGTCTAAAGAATTTTTTCAGTAAAAAAGGTCAATTTGTAAAAATTCTTGAAATTTTCTCTTTGAATACCAGGTATGTATCTTAACAAATACTGCTTGAATAATTTGGAGTATTAATTCAAACGACTTAGTTTTCATTAAATCACTATTTTAACCACTTTTTTAGAGCATGGAAAGAGAACAAGCTGCAATAGCAGTGGCTCTTTTAAATGATGGCAGGAGTCAACGTTACGTTGCAAGAACGTTGAACGTCAGCCAATCAACGATCTCCCGAGTTGCTAGTAGGTTCCGTGAGACTGGAGAACATCGACGTAGGAGTGGTCAGGGGCGACACAGGGCTACATCGCAAGTGGATGACAGATTTGTAGTGTTATCATCGCTGAGAAATAGGCACCTGACTGCTCCGCAGCTGCAGAGCGCCCTCCGGGACACTCGTAATGTAATGGTAAGCGAGAGAACAATTCGTAGGCGTCTGCAGGAAGGAGGCTTAACTAATAGGAGACCAGCACATGGGCCCTTACTTCTCCCATTGCATGAAAGAAATCGATTGCAGTTTGCTCGAAATCACATTAATTGGGAACATGATGACTGGGCCTGTGTACTTTTCACGGATGAGTCTCGTTTCGCCTTGAACTCACCCGACGGACGTCTTAAAGTTTGGCGAAGAGCGGGAGAACGGTATGCGGCATGTACCATGGTTAGCAGGGAAAGTTTTGGTGGTGGATCCGTAATGGTATGGGGAGGGATCAACATGCATGCCAAAACGGATCTCGTAGTTATCGATGGTGGTTCTTTAAATGCGAATCGATACATTACAGAGATATTGGAACCTCACGTGATACCGTTTGCACCATTTGTTGGCAATAATTTTCTCCTAATGCACGACAACGCCCGTCCACATGTAGCTGGAATTGTCAATGAGTACCTTAATGAAGTAAATGTTGAAAGGCTGGTGTGGCCAGCGAGAAGCCCAGATTGTAATCCAATAGAGCATGTTTGGGATGAGCTTGAACGAAGAATAAAAGCTCGTGCAAATCTTACTCAAACGCGCAATGGGCTAAGACAGGCATTAATTGAAGAATGGGAAGCAATAGATCAAGCAACCATTCGGAACTTGATATTGAGCATGCCTCGTAGAATGCAAGCGGTTATTCAAGCTAGAGGAGGCAACACAAGATATTGAACATGCATTTAAATGTGTTAGACAATTAAAAAACTTGAATAACTTACGACGTTTTTCATACATATGTAAACTTAAAATTTGATCATTTTCCTTTTTTTTCAGTTTTACTGAAAGGCGGCTTTGTTTATTCTATCCCTACCTTAATTTTTGATTATCTGTTTAAGTTTAATAATAAATAACATGATTTCACGCATTTATTCGTTTTATGATGCGTTATGCGCATGTTAAACCAATTTTTTAAAGTGATGCGATAATTTTGCCGGTCAGTGTAGTTGACAGTTTTTTTATGAAATAATTATTGAACCAACAAGACAATACTGAGACCAGCAGCACTATATGACTGCGAAACATGGATAATAAACAAGAATCAGCAATAAGATAGAAAAGGAAAATAATTAGAAGAATAGTGGGAGGAAAGAAAACTGAAGATGGATACAAAAGAAGTACAAATGAAGATCTAAAAGACCGATATGATAATAAAATCGAGAAGACTGCCGTGGTTGGGTCCTGCAGAAACAATGGCAACAGGTAGGACAGTAAAGGAAATAGCTTGGAGACAACAAAAAGAGAGGGAGACTATGGAAAAGGTGGCGGAATAGCTAAATATATATAATTACTAAACCATATTTACCAATATATGGTAAAAAACAAAAAATGCAATACAAACAAAGCATATTAAATACCTACAAGCAAAATTATCATGTAAGGAAATATATTAAAAATGTCCCTGTGTTCTATTATTTTACATAATGAAATATGAGCCATTTTTTGGGAAAACATCTGAATATTGTCTATATTTAATGGTATCTAACAATATTTTTTTCTAGCAATACCGTTTTTTTTTAAATTCTTTAAGCTAATTCAGCATTGACTGCTTTTCATAAAAATTAAACAAGATATTACTCCTTACTATACCTGAATTTCTTTATAACACTAACTCACTTGCACTGGTTTTTAGCAACAACTTACTTAACGATTGCTGAGGTTCAATGTTGTTATCATTTTTTTCAGCTCGCTGATGTAAAAATTGTGCAAAAAGTGTCCGTGAAAATATTAAAACCTTCTGATATATGTCCATTTCCTCCTTCTCTAAATTAATTTCGACTAGTTCCCATTTCTTAGTGGGCATGCAATTGAGCATCTTCTTTTCTGCTAGCTGTTGTTTGGTCCGCCTTAGGATGAGGGATGACATTACTGTATTTAAGCGATCTTGACCGCCGGCGTTTTTATTTGCCACCCATCGTTTCCATATCTTAAAAGAGACAACCGTTTATGTTAAGTTTGAAGGCATATTGAAACTAAGAAAGATATGTAAGTTAGATTATAGATATTTAGAGAAAATTGATTTAGTTAACACCTTTGTAGCCAAAAAAGTACATTGCACAGACTGCTTTGTGGAATCAATACTGAAAACAAAACTGGAGAGCCAAGAAAAACACAACAAGAAAAATAAACTAATAATAAAAGGAGCTAATTGTGGACCTAAAAAAAGAGGTCAGTGATTTCTTTCAAAAAGAGATGGAGGTAACGACCATAGTAGAAGAAGTATACAAGGTAGGAAAGTAAGAGGCAAGGGCAACAGTCGTGAAGGTCAGAAATTTCGAATATAAGCTAGAAATACTAAAGCAATATGGAGGTTGCCGAGGCACATCTACGTAGACAATGACCTTACTACAGAGGAGCAAAAAATACAAGTGGCCATAAGAAATGTGGCAGGAGAACAAAAAAAACAAAGGAAAGAAAACGAGAATCGGCTACCGTAAGATACAAACACACGGAGTCAACTACAAATGGGATGAGGACGAAGGAGGAAACTTGAAAAGAGCTGAAGAACCAGGGTCAAAAAACTGATGAGTACTAAGGGCAGGAAAAAGAAGATGAAAATGGCAAGGACATTGGCGTATGGTACAGGAGAAAATAAAGATAAAGATACGGCACACAAGAAACTAATAATGATGGCATCGTGGAACCTGAAAGGGACATACGAAGAAAGAGCACTAAAAATCCTAATAAGTGAAGTACGAAGATACAATATAGATATTATAGCATTACAAGAGACGCACCATAACAAGAGCCAGATGGATATACTTATACATTCTTTAACAGCGAGGGAAAAACGAGAACATATGGGGTGGGTTTCTTGATAAACAAAAAGATGAGAAATTTGCTCACCAATTTCAGGGCAAAATCAGACAGATTGTGCCTCATGCAAATAAAGGGAACACACAGGAATTTAAGCATACATACACGCACCAACAGAGGAGAAGACAGAGGAAGAGACAAAAAAGTAGTACGAAGAACTGGATACTTTGTATAAATCTTTACCAAAACAAGATGTAAAAATAGTAATAGGCGATTGCAATGCTAAGGTAGGCAGAGAGGAAGCATATAAACAAATAACAGGACATCACAGCAAGCACAAAGACAGCAACGACAACGAGCTACGACTACTAGGTTTTGCAGCCGAAAAAAAGATGAAAATTATGAGTACTTATTTCCAGAGGAAGGAAATACATAAGGGAATGTAGCAAGTGCCGGGCAAACAGTTAACTAACCAGATAGACCACTTTGTTATACAGGAGCGATACATGAAGGAAGTCACAAATGTATGGTCCTAGAGGGGTGCAGATGCACATTCGGACCACTTCCTATTGAAGATCAAGATGAAGAAAAGTGTGACCATAATAAATAAAACAAATAATAAAAGGCCCGCTAGAGCAGACATGCAAGAGCTCCAAGACGTGGAAATAAGAAAGAAATACCAAAAGGCATTTGAACGCAAGTACAATACAGAAAACAAAATTGGTGCTACAGTGGGAAATAAAGGGGAACAAGTCAACAGGTGCGTAAGAGAAGCAGCGAAGAAAGTACTTAAACGAAAACAAATGGCTAAAGGCAGAAATAGCTGGTTTAATGAAAGCTGCAAGGAACAACTAAACAAGAGGCAAGAATTAAGGATGAAAATGCTAGAAACGGGGGAAGAAGCAGACCGAAGGAAGTACCAAGAACAAAGCAGAAAGGCAAAACAAGAATGCAGAGTGGCAAAAAGAGTATGGAAAGAGAAAAAGATAAAAGATATCGAAGCAAGTTACCAAAATAAGGAAATTAGGAATTTTTATCAAGAGGTCAAAAGAACCAAAAAAGGATTCCATAACAAGCCAATATACTGTAAAGACAAGGGGGGAAAATTGATCACAGGAGAGGAGAAAGTGGCTGAAAGATGGAGATAATATTTTCAAGAAGTATTATATGAGGTAACGGAAAGCGAAGAAAAAGACGATGACAACGAGAGAGAAAATGAGCATCAAGAGGCGGAAAGAGAAGAGATAAGTAGACTGACAAAGGAGGAAATAACATCAATCATAGACAGGTTAAAAAACAACAAAATTCCAGGGGAAAGTGGAATAACAACGGAACTTATAAAGTGCGAAGGTGAAAAATTACAGCAAAGTATCGTTACCATATTACAAAAAGTGTGGGATTCAGAAATAATGCTCGAAACATGGAAAACGGCATTAACAACACCAATCTACAAAAAAGGAGACGCCACAAAGTACACCAACTATAGAGGGATCGCATTGTTAGATATTGTGTACAAAATTCTAGCTACAATAATAAAACAAAAAATAGAGAGATACAGTTTTAGGCGAATACCAAGGCGGTTTCCGAAGAGGCAGGTCGGTAACAGATCAAATCTTTATATTAAAACAAGCAATAATAAGCTGTTATGAATACAGAATCCCTGCTTATGCCATTTTCAGAGACTTCAAGCAAGCGTACGACTCAATAAGACAAAAACCAAATGTATAAGGTATTGTACGAACTGCTGGTACCCAAGAAACTGATACGCCTAGTTAAAATGCCAACTACGGACACTAAGAATAAGATAAACATAAACATAGTTATATCGCGAGATTTCAAAGTAGAAAAAGGACTGAGACAAGGAGATTCTTTATCACCAGCATTGTTCAACACCGTACTAGAGAAAATAATAAGAGATAGCAAAATCAACAGAACAGGAACCGTAATAAACAAATGAATCACCAGCATATGCGGATGATGTAACACTTACAGCCAGAACGAAAGAGGAGCTAAATAGAGTGGTAACAAACCTAGAAGAAGCGACTGGTAAAATGGAATTGCAGATAAAACAAGATTATGGCAATGGAAATAAATAACCCAATAGCACAGCAAAACACAAAAGTAGAATTGCGGCTGAAAACTGACAGGGTGAACAAAGGGGTACAACAAAGGCTTGAGGTGTGGGAAAGAAAAATCCTTAGGAGAATCTATGGAGGAAAACGTAAAGAAGAGCGATGGGAGAGAAGAACTAATGAGGAGGTGGGAAGATTATATGTGCAGCCGAACATCACGCAGTATATAAATGCCCAAAGGTTGAGGTGGCTGGGGCATACGGAAAGACAAGAGGACGACAGAATGACAACAAGCATGATGAAGAAGGTGCCTGAGGGAACACGCAAGATAAGGAGGCCAAGGAAGAAGTGGTTCTAAGCAGTAGAAGAAGACCTGAAAGAAAATGACATAAAAGATTGGAGAGCCAAAGCCAGGGACCGAAAGACGTGGAAGGAGACTACAAGCGATGGGCCTAAAGGGACTGATAAAGCTTCATTTATTTATATTTTCTTATAATAAAATCCCATTACTTACTGCTAAATCATCAAAAGGTGAACATCTTAGAAATTTTAAGAGAGCATACAAATCAAGTTCTTTATTATGTATAGGGGTTCCTGTTAGGGCCCATCGGGATTTTGCTGATAAATTACAAACAGCTACAGATGATTGCGACTTATGGTTTCGAATCTGATGGGCCTCATCTAAAATTACACGCCGCCACTTTATTCCAAACAATGGGCCTGCTTTATTGTAGTCGCCCATAGCTAATGCATACGTTGTGATGACCACATCTTGCCGGGCAAGTCTTAAAGAATAATCAAATTATGATATAGCACAATTAATACTATATCAACTGCTTGTAGTACCAACCTTTTAGCTTTAGTTTCTCTTGTGGATCCATGATATAAACCCACAGTAATCAAACCCCTTTTTACGTGCTTCTTGATTTCAGCTTCCCATTGGTATACTAAACTTGCAGGGCAAACGACTAAAGTCCCTCCAGGGTATTTAGAACTCTCCTTACGTTGCTCGCTTTCCTCATTTTCCTCTTTCTCTGCCTGGTTCACTTTTAACGTTAAAGATATCATTGTTAGAGTTTTGCCTAACCCCATGTCATCAGCTGCACATGAAACACAAATTAAAATTGATCAATTATTACAATTTTAATAATGATACTTGTATCAGTTTAATTTTGAAACCATCTACGAAATTTTATTTATGTGGAATACATGTTCTATTAAATTATCTGTCTATTATTTCGTAATTCATTTCATAATAACCTTATTTTTATACGTAATTTGAACTTTGTATATCACCTTTGCATTAAAATATGATGTCATAGTTTTCAAATGCTAGTTTAAGTGTCATACAAGGGTGGATAAGTTTGGTAAATTTAGACGAAAATTTGGTGACATTACAGCTGGCAAATATCACTCTTCGAACTAGCTTAAGGCAAATTTCAGCCAGAAGCGACTCGTTGTTAACGTTCTACAGACTTTAAAGTGAGCACTGTAGCAAAAGCCACAAAAATTAAAAATAAAAAAACAAGTTCTGTGCAGTTATAAAACATTTTTATTTCAAGAAGTGGACGCCTGCCCAGGTCAATGCAGGATTGGATGAGGTTTGAATAAGGCTGTCATCGTTACTGTAAATGCGTATTTTGAAGCCTTTGAGAAAATCTACTGGCTGGACCCAGTGTGTGGCCCTTAATGGAGACTGTTAAGTTTTCTGCATTGTGCACGTCAAAATTCAGCCTCTACCACTGGTATTTTTGGTGATTGTTTTTGTGATTCCAACTGACAAAAGAAGCAGGTGATAAGGATAACAATCGCCGAGCGCAGGTGGTGTTTGTCAAAAATGTATTCAAAATGACGTCACTTCTTTTAGATTACACTTTGCTTAGTCAAATGTAGTTCTTGCATTACCAGCATATCAACAATGTGATAATTTATAACTTTCAAAGAGTACCCAGACATTTGATATCCTTAAATTTTTTCCTTCATTATACCGGGCTATATAGGAAAATAAGTATCATTAACACATGCGCGCCAATAGAAGTAGAAGATGAACAAAAAGACGAATTCTATGATCACCTAGAACACATAATCAGCAAAATCCCAAGATACAATACAATTCTAATAAAAGGATACCAAAACGCTAAAATAGGAAAAGAAATAGAAGCAATAACTGGAAATGAAAGTCTCCACGTGAAATCTAACGACAATGGTGACCGCCTAGTAAACTTTGCTGCAAGAAATAATTTAGTAATTAAAAGTACATTGAAAAAAAGAAAAAGCATATAAAGCTACATGAAACAGTTAATTTATTCTACGCCAGTAGACACAGTTGGGGAATTACGGGTACACATTGAAGATGCTGCCGATAGGATTTGGCAAGATCCTACCGTTTTCGCAAGGATACGTAATTCAATGCTACGACATGCAGAAGCTTGTGTTCTCAGTGGTGATCGTCATTTTGAACATTTATTGTGATTCACTTTTCACTTTTGAGGTAAACTGTTTGATTGAATTGATTTAAATAAATCATGTGTATTCTGAAATAAATTAGTACTGTTTTTAAATGGTTTACGCGTTTGGAGTTTTTTTTTTCATGAAGCTGCACTGGTTTATAATTTTTATACCCCATAATAAAGTGAAAACGCAAAAATTTAGGATTTACTTTACAATTAGGTAATGACCTTCTACAGATTAAATGCATTTTCTATGTATCATCAGCAGTTCTCAAACAAAATTTTATTTTATTTTTTAATTCAAAAAACTAAACTTAATGATTTTTGAAAAATGAATATTACCATTACATTCTCCTTGAGGCAATCTATTAGTGGTTTAAATATTTGTACCTATTTCTGATACACATGAAGATTAACTTGTGCTTGGTCACATCTCTGTTCCCTTCTAGTTGTATTGTGCTCTTTAAGAGTTTAGGTATAAGTTCAATTAGGTATAATGTTATAGTTTAATACGGGTTTTGTTAAATATTGTAAGTGAGTAAGGTCCATTTCAGCAAAACAACAACTTTATTGACGTGAGGTTGCTGAAAATTTGAATGGTATACCCAAAAGTTAACATGGATATCAAATGCATAAAAATATATATCCTTCCACGTGCTTTTCCCAGTTTTCACTTACATTTTTTGTTTATACAGTGGAGTCGCGATACAGTGAACTCCGCTTAGAGTGAACTACCCCATAGTGTGAACATCCAATTTTTCTTATTGCGTCGCGATACAGTGAACAGCGGTAAACTCCGATAAAGTGAACTGCAGTAAATTAGTTACATACATGAGTATTTCATGGGGATTCCCCATTTTACGTATTCAGCTTTCGCGATTTTGAGCGTGTGTATTATTGTAGATCGCATTTTACTGGTGAATCTCGTCGTGCATGCTATAATATACCGAAGTATAAGTTTGAGGTTTTGGTTTTGCAAAGTGAAAATGTCACAAAAAAAAGTGCTTGAATTTAAAACAAAAAAGTGAACTGCTGGAATCTTTGAGTAAAAGTGAATGTGTGACTGATCTTGCTAAGAAGTATGGAATAGCAAAATCGACTGTGTGCAATAAAAAAAAGAAGAAGCCGATATATAAAGATGCTTTCACAAACTTTTGGGGGTTCAGCAAAAACAAAGACGCTGAAAGTATCTGGATATCCAAAAATTGAAAGAGCTTTGTAAAAATATTTTCTAAACTTGAGAAAAAGGAATGTACCTGTTAGTGGACTCATGCTACAAGAAAAGGCCAAACTATTACAAAAATCAATTGATAAAACTTCTTCATTTAACGCTAGCAATGTTTGGTTAAACAGGTTCAAAAAACGTTATGGCATACGACTTCTACAGATAAGTGGAGAAAAACTCTCGTCTCAGCCTGAGTTAAGTGATCCTTTTAAGGAAAAATTAAGATGTCTCATTGCGAGCTCAAATTGGTACCTGAGCAAATATACAACGCAGATGAAATAAAGGAGTTGGAGAACAAAATAAGAATTGATTCGGAATCAGAAAACGAAGAGGAAGATAAAATAATGTTGAACGCAGAAGACAAATTAATGCCAACAAGCCAAGCTTTGCGATCTATTAACGACGTTATCCAGTGGGCTGAGGAAAACGGAGAACATATAGTGGAATATAGCAGTTTGCTTGTGTTACATGATTTAAGACAAAAACTAGTACAAATCAATATAACCAAGAAGCAAAAACAATCCAAAATTACTTCATTTTTTACACATTCAATATGAATTAATTTCCTATTAACTGATTTTTTTATATACATATTATCTACGATATACTGTACACAATTTGTTATTTTTGAAGAATAAACATTTATTTCTATAAACACACACATTTTTTAATTCATACCTCGAAATAGTGAACACCCTCCATAGAGTGAATTGGCTTTGCCGGAATTAGTTCACTAAATCGAGACTCCACTGTAGTTGTATTTAATGATGTTCTTATTTTTCAAAAAAGGATAAAATTAAAAATTGTTCTGCGATTTTTAGTTAAAAGTTATATATGATCAATGCTTTTAAAGTTATGCATTTTCAATTCAGCTCCATCTATGGGTAGTTACAGTATTTTCAATGTTGCACCATTAAAGACTTTATACTAAAATTCATCCAAAAAATATTTTTGTATCATCTAGACTACGTGGTACTATAAGTTTGATATCATTATCTACATTTATTGGTAGTTACCTAGAATTCCCCCTGATGGTTTCTGTTTTTCCCGCCACAGAAGCCAAGCTATAGCATGTTTCTGATGGGGCATCAATTCAACCTTTAAACCTTCAGGATCGGCCGCGACTGTATTACTATCAGGGCAAGTTTTTAATGATCCATGCAATTGCTCTAATCGATCTAATGTCAAGGCCTTTTGCATATTGAGAGTTTCGATTGCTAAAAAGAAAATTACAGCATTTTACTAATTTACACGAAAATTTATAAATCACATTCTTATAAAAAATTGTATGAAAGAGTCAAATTTACATCTACTTTTTATTTCCTCAAATAAGTGAGACCCAGTGTGGGGTTTAAATTCAAATTACCCTGATAAGATAAATTACATCTTCTTGAATACTATAGATTTCGATAGATAATTGTTGTTTTTATGACACACTAAACTATGACAAACCTAAAATAGCATAACAAACCTTGTTTTCCAAACGTTCGAGGCTGCACGCTACCTAAACCAGCCTGAAGATTTTCCCAAGGAACAGGTTGCAATGGCTGCACTTTTGTATCTGTAATGACAGAACCTTCGAATACATATTATCATATAGCAAATTCAAAGATCAAACCTTTTGAAACAACCATATTACTGAATTTATCTTCTTCATCTCTGACTTCTACCAACAGGGTTTCGTATTTGCTAACAAGAGCCTGTCCCTTATCAGGAAGAGCACCTACATTTATTGTACGTAGAATATTCTGTAAAGAAGCGAGTTCCGTGCAATGTTAGTTTTGTAATTCAAATATGTATGCAGATGCAGGATAAGTAAACTATGTATTTAAAACAACTTTTTGCTAACATCAAAATTCAGTTGTATGGATTTTATACGTTTCATCATGGAGATCCTACAATTATTAGATTATGCCTTCAACTACAAAGAAACTATAAACACCCAAGACTCTTCTTATTTTGTATTACTGTGGAACGTATAAAGGTTTTCAGTAAAAAAAGATATGTGGTAACATGTGGTCGGATTTGTTTCGTTTTAAAGTAAATAGAGATGTCCCTGTACAGAAAAAGCATTTTTATTTTTCAATATTAACACATAAATGCCTCTTTGTGATGATGATGTTTTTCGAGTAGTAAATACTGCTTATCCTTTTGATATTTGTTTTTTTATAAAACATTCAATCTTAGCCTTTTTAATTTGGCTATAAATTCTTGCTAATGAATTTGTAATGTTCAGTCCTCGATAATTACTGCACAGTTTCTTGTCCCCCCCTTTTACATATATAGATCGTATACTATATGCTGATTTCCATTCTTCTGGAAGGTCTGCACCTTCTATTAATTGATAGAACATATTCGTTGTTAATTTGGTTACATTTTTACCTCCATATTTAATAAAATTCTATGTCCAGTGCCCCAGTCCAGGGGCTTTGCCATTTTTAGACATTTTTATTGCTTCTTCTACTTGCCTCTGTTCGATTTCTATTGTCACAACCTTACTTTCCAAGTCCTTCCTTTTGATTTTCTTGCTTATCTGCATATAATAGGATCTCATGATAATTTCTCCACTGTGTTATTGCAATATATTTTGTAATTCATTGCAGACCTTTATTCTGTGATCAATTTCTAATAAATTCCCTGGCTACCTCTAAGTTTTTTTAGTCCATTGTGTTTTCTATTTCACCATATTTTTGTTCCTACTATTAATTCTTTTCCGTTCTATCTTTACTTTGAATTTTCCTTTTCAGTGTGTTAGGTATGTACTTCTCTTCTCTAATATGCATTAAAATTGTCATCTACTGTTATCCACCATATTGGTTATTATTATATTAAGTATTTTTTTTAATGATTTTATGGATGCTGTATTTTAAAATCTTGAAATTATTTCTATTAATGTAAAGAATCATACACCGATCATTTAGAAATAGAAACTGTATTAAAATAATGTAACTAAAGAATGTTATACAAAACAAATGACTTTGTTTTAAATATATTTTATAGTTATCTTGCAAAAGGTCCACGCTAAACTTTTTCATCAGGAGATTATTATTATAATATAATTTAAGATGATTAATTTCTTATAATGTACTGTAAATCACATTAAAGTAGATCAACAACCCCCCATATGGGGAGGCGCTTGCCCAACAATGGGATGTTGCGGGCTAATAAAGAATAAAGAAAATCACATTGTTACCTTAGTTTTCTGTAAATTGAATTGCAAGGTTAGCACTTTTTCCTTTTGTTTTTGATACTCCAAAGCAGTGACTTCATTCGGTTTTGGCACAGATATTGCATCCACATCGGTGACATTAATAATTGATTTTTCTTCTATAGGTGGCACCTCCTCCTAAAAATGTCAGTTAATTTATTAATTTGTGCAAACCAGCAATAACCATTATATAAATTAATTCAATTGGTTTTAGTATTACAGCTAATAAATTTAGCAAAGAGCAGCTAAAAGTTTTTATATGCCAGAGAGAATTTTCTTAAATATAGCTTTGATTAAGAAATACCACATATATATAAGGGATAAATATACTTGGACCAGTTCACCCTATTTTATTTATTTAAATTTTGGGCTTTGTTTAACAAGGAAGGAATTGTTTAGTAATATTCACTGTTTTTAAGAAGTAATTCTGATTAATTGGTTAAACATTCCAGGTAGTTATACAAAATATTTAAAGCATTATTTTAAAATTAAAATCAGGTCAAGTACATAAATTAATATTATAATATAGTTTAATTAATTCAAAATAGGTGATCAACCCATTTAAGAAATTTTTTTTAATGGCACATTAAAGAGTGTCATTATTATTATTATAATAAAACATTAAATACATCTCTTACATAGATCATTCTAGACTTTCAAAATGAACTTAAGACTTATGAGGGACATTTAAATTTTGGTTTAGAAAATTTTTGGATGTTTAAAAGTCTTGTGGCAGAGCACGGTATATATTAACAGCGTGCTGTAGTCTGAATCTGAGTTAGATTAGGGTAAGCACACAATAATGGAAACGCTTGATTTTCAAAATCCTTAAGTAACTGTTTGTTAATGAAAATTCTATATAAATTAAGAAGATGTTACATTGATTCACACACAGAGTCAAGGTATATTTCAAGAGATATCTTGATGAAGAGACATTCCAGTTTCAATACTACAACAGCTAAATTAACAGAAGGTAGAGTGAGGTGAGTTAGCGTGACTCCAACTGTGGGATATTATTGTTTTATTTAAGCCAAAATAAACCTTATGTGAAACACAACATGTCTCCCCTTGTAGCATACGGATGCCATGAAGAAATAGCAGGTACAGCCGTTACTTTTGCTAGGGCCAGCACTACGCTTCAGCCGTCTATTATTACCCCAGAATGTTACCATTAGGTATTCACTTAAGTTTGTGTTTTTGTAATTTTAGTCTGAAGATGGATTACAGTTAATTCGAAAACGTTTACAATTACAATTTTCTAAGTTCATATATTAAAAATTTTGGTGGGAATTGACATTGGTTTTACTATATTTTATCAAATATATCCCACTATGAGATCTCAAGACTTCAACGAATTTATTCACTTAAGTCTGAGTAAACCTACAGACCATAATTCTAACATTCTTAATTAACAATAATATTGTTGCTACAATGTTAAAAACTTGAGACAACCTTTGATAATATTGAAAGTTGCATAAAACTAATACAGGGTGAATCTAAAACATGATATGTCACTTAATTGATATTTTAAAGAATATATGTTTGGATAAATTATAACAGGCAGGTAGTACGGCTGCAATCCAAAATATTTTGAGGCTTCACTAAGAAGATTAAACAATTTCTAACTATTGTAAATAAAAAGTATATATATTTTTAAAAATTATTTCCCTGTTGATTATTAGTTGGAAAATTCTTTATTTTGGCGTATTTAAAAAAAAAAAAACGATTAACAAGTTTCATTGAAAATTTAGTCGCCCAGCAAAAATTTGATCATTCTGCTCTAATTGAAATTACGAGTTATTTGTTTTGAGATATGGGGTGTCATCAGACTTACTCAAAAGTACAAAAGGAAACTCAACCTGTATATCTACAAATGAACATATAATTGTGAAATTTTACTGCAACCACAACTAAAGTTATACGAGGAGGGCGTTTTCAAATGCGAACATAAGATATCCAGTACAATTTTAAATTTAATGCAAAATTTGTTATTATGTATCTAAGAGTAAATTCTGAATCTCTAAAAATGATGTATTTATGGAAAATAATTGACTGAATAATACAAATATTTAATATTGTACGTTGATTCTACTTAAAACACAACTTTTAACAGTTTGTTGGTACAACACTAATAGTTCAATTACCTGAGTACGTATCTCACAATCGAATATTTAATAGTTGAAGTAGGGACAAGTTTATTATTTTTAATTTTATTAATGCCCATACTTATGAATATTTGCTCAAAGAAAATTTACTTTTACAAACTTTCAGTTACATTTACACAAAAACTACATTATTTTAAATAATATTCGGATACTTCAGTAGAAAGACTTCTGGTTAAAGTAAATACAAACTACTCAAAAATAATTTAAAACATTTTACCTCATCATTACTGCTTATGGTTACTATATCATCTTCACAATCGGGAGTTGGACTTCTAGATGGCATAGTAGGTGTATTTCGATATGAATATCTCATCCTTCTGCTTGCATCATCAATCTCTGCACCTACTTGTGTGGAACTGTGTAAATTTCCATCGAAGAAAGATGTTGAAATAGGTGACAGTTTTTTATACCCCTGTTGATTAGTAATTGAAGCAACTTCAAGATCATTTTTTACTTTACTAGAAGACGCTTGCAGACTTTCTTCTGACTGAATTTTACTGGAGTCTTTGAATTCAGTGCTGGAAGTTTCCTCTTCACTTGATGGATCTGATTCGATTACAAAGGATTTCTTTTTTTTGTTTACCTTTGTTTTTACTATATTTTCAATGAAAAAAAAACATGTTTTATAGTAGAAAAACATTATAATAGTAGGCAGCTGGGGTGTATAAAGTGAACATATCGCCTAAGAACTTTGGAGTAATTAGCTGGCAAATATTTAAAGACATCCCGTTTACTAAAATTTAAAATGGTAAATTATCACCACTGTAGCCCATAACATCTCTCAAACTATGACTTCACTAACTATATATTCTCAAATACATTATAAAGCTAGTACACATTGATAGTAGCCTATGAGCTTTGTAAATTATATGCATTAAATCATTAATGCCTTAGTAATAGAAACAGGATAAAAAAGAATCCAAAAGATATCTGTACAATATTAAAATAAACAACCTAACTATAATAGAATAAATTAATATCCTTGTAAGAGTATCAGCTGGGTTACAAAAAATGTTTGATGAGTTTATGATAATATAATATACTCAGCTGTTACAGTGCCGGATACAATACCGTGGAACAACTCTTATTTTAGTGAATCAGAAATAATTTTACCGTTTTTGTGTTCATTGTACAGCAATTCCCAAATGATACTCATTTGGCAGTATTTTACTTACTTTAAATGAAAGATTTAGTGTCATGTGTCAATACTCACTTAGAGACATATTTGGAGAACTTTCATTTTGTACAATAGATGTATCGATAATAGAAGCAGAGCCCTCAAAAGTAGCGCTTTCATCTTCAGATACTTCTAAAAGCAAAACAATGAGTAGCATTATATATAAAAAAATGTTTAGTTGTTAAATTACCTGGAGTTTCTAAAACTTCTGACATTATTGTTTCTGCCACATATAATTACATAAAAAAATCCTACAGGTATACACCAACGCCTTTTCTTTTCAATAAACTACTACTTAAAATTGGTATTAAAATTCCTGATGATAATGTGACGGATAAAACACGTTAAAATTGTGGTTATTTTCAACTTCTATAATCTTAAAAGTTTTAAATTACAAGGCATGCCAATAATATAACAAACATGTCACTAGTTCCATTGGGAATATACCACGATGCATAGGGTGATACCAAATTAGACCGCCAGCAAGCAAGTAATTGGTATTTTTAAATTGAATTAGCAGAAGACTTAATCGTTATTTCAATTATTCTTAAAAAATAAATTAAAAAATTAAGCATATTATTGACTATTTTGGGAAAACTAACAAATGTTGATTAAATTTAGTTTCCAGTTAAGCGATTTTGCAATGATGATGCTGCCTTTATTATAGTACCTATTAACGAATTTCTACGAGAGTGTCGAAACCGATGGTTTCCGATTATCACAAAAAATAAGTTAAGTCCAGTTAGGAATAGATCTAAGATTAGACGAAAGAGGTGCCTGTCCCTGGCATAGGTTTAAGAGGGCACAACAGTGCAGTTCAAAAAATTAACTGTTGTCATTTTACTAAATAAATAAAAACTTATTAAGGGCGAAAAGTTTTGAAATATTGCATTACCATAGAAATTGGAGAGGCAGCGGTTATCCGTAGTAAGAATTGTGCGCTCCAAGTTTTCGACGTTCCACATGCAAACCCTTTTAGAATCTGTGCGCAAACCCAAGTTAAACCCAGTTAAACTTCAGTAACAATGAAATGACATCACAAAGGAAGAGAATTTCGTTAAAATAATTGACGAATTCCCATCAGTACAGTATAGTATTTTAACGATGTTCTTTTATGTTTGTTTAATTAAATATATTTTAGTATAATAACTAGTGCTGTAAACACAATTTCCCAAGTATTCAAATCTAATTTCCTATATTTTTTAAATGCTTAATAGCTGACATCAGATTTAGGAAAAAAATAAGTGGACGCGACTGCCTCCCTGGACTTTCCCATACTGGAAACTGTTCATATCATCTTTATTCAACAGTAGAGTTATTTTCCTCAAAACGGTTGTTCAAGCGCTATCCTAAAACCTTGCCTCGCAACGAATAGACCTACAAGGCTTGTAAGAAGTCCCGCCAAATATCTGCGGTGCCCCTTAATTTCCTTTTAATATGCAACCAGGCATACTTCATTCTCTACTATATACGTGATATTGTGACTGCAAATTGAGTTTGCTGTGATTTTATAACAGACAGACATTTTTTAAAAACCACTTTTTTGGATTCCTAGAGACCCAAAACGGATATTTCAAACAGAACTCGCTATTTAAGTTTATATATAAAAATTCAACGAGGTTTAGTTTTCTTTTTACGGCGAACAATACCTCAAATGTCGACATTTTTAAAGCTTAGCATATACAGGGCGCTGACTTTGAATACTTTCCATAGGAAAAATACATGCATTTGTGGAATTGTTTAATTTCCTGCTCCCCAAGTTGAAAAGCGCATTCGAAACAAGTACGCAAAAGAAGGATTATGTTTACAGATGCTACTTTTATTTTTTTAAATATCAAATTAAGTATTAAATACAAAATTTTGATAAATAATTTAATAACTTGTTGTTGTAATACCGGTTAAAGAAATGAATGTAGCGCGACAGTATGGCAATGGTTCTGAACCAAAGTGCGCGGGGCTGTCCGTACCGCTAGGCCGTCGCGCGGTCTAACTAGTACCGATCGCTATTACTATCGAGGTAAAATTTTCTAAGTCCCTGGAAATTATATTTTGTAGGGCATAAAAAA
>JABXWE010003732.1:0-14731 GCA_014611495.1 Limonius californicus
TAATTTACAGTATTTTCAGTTTACAATTCACTATTTTTACATGATACACTTTATTTCATTTAGTCCTTTATAAACTTTTTCCATTTGACTCTGTCTTCTGCCAGCCTTTTAGCCTCTGCCCACGATTTCCCCTTCTTCTTTAGGATCTTTTCAATTACTTCGTCCCACGTTTGCTTT
Source organism: Limonius californicus (assembly GCA_014611495.1). Taxonomy (NCBI): domain Eukaryota; kingdom Metazoa; phylum Arthropoda; class Insecta; order Coleoptera; family Elateridae; genus Limonius; species Limonius californicus. The sequence goes on from JABXWE010003732.1 coordinate 178, forward strand.
GGCCTCCCTCTTTTCCTTTTACCTGGCATTTTGGATTCCCATATCTTCTTTGTTTGTTCTTTTCCTTCCATCCTTTGCAGGTGTCCCCACCATCCTAGCTGTCTACATTCTATAAATTCCTCTATGGACTCAGTATTCAGTTCTTGTCTTATTGCTTCATTCCTAAGTCTGTCTCTCTTGGTGACTCCCAGCACCCTCCTTAGGTACTTCATCTCTGCAGCTCTAATCTTGCTTTTCTCTCTTTCCGACAGCACCCATGATTCACACCCATAAGTGAGGATTGGCCTATATATTGCCTTAAATACCTTCATTTTTGTTTCCTTTCTTATTTCTTTTTTATTTATAAAAGCTTTACTCAGAGCGTAGTATACTTTATTCGTTGCTTCCAGTCTGTTATTTATTTCCACACCTTGGTTGCCTGTCTCTTCTATGTTTACTCCCAAATATTTAAAATTATTTACCTGTTCTATTGCTTCCCCTTCAATTCTTACTTCTACTTCTTTCCTTTCTCCGTCTATTACCATTGTTTTTGTTTTCGATTTGTTCAGCCTCATTCCATTTTCCTTCAGCACTTCATTCCACACTTTCAAATTTTCTTTTAAATCTTTTTCGTTGCCTGCTATTAGTGCTACGTCATCCGCGAATGCACATTCTGAGATGTCGACTCTTTCCAAGTTTCTGTATCCCACAAATAAAGTTTTTGTTCTTTGTTTTGCCTCTCTGATTACTTTATCCATAAAGGTGATAAATAACAACGGGCTGAGGCTTCCTCCCTGTCTAACCCCCATCTTCGTATAGAATGTCTCAGATTCTGCATTCTTACTTATTACCCTATTTTTTGTTTTCCGGTAAAGGCATTTAGTTACCCTGATTAATTTCTCGTCTATGTTTTTCTTATTTAAGCATTCCCATATTTTCTCCCTCGGCACTCTGTCGAAGGCCTTTTCCATGTCTATGAAAGCTAGATAGATTGGTTTAGATCTTGCTCTTGCCCTGCTAATGATCTCTTTGATTGTGAACACTTGGTCTTGCGTACTCTTCCCTTGCCTGAACCCGCTTTGCACTTGCAGTATCTTCGGCTCCACTTCCTTCCGCAATCTTCTCTCAATGATTTTTTCGAATAGCTTTAATACTGTGCTCAATAGAGTTATCCCTCTGTAGTTATGTGAGGAGCAATTACACCCATACCATATTCAAAGGGTACATGCTCTTATTGTACCTGGTTATGCTACACGTATGGTGTTTTGTCGATGGGCACTGACAAGAGTTGCAGAAAACACAAACTTTGTTAGCGAAGTCTTATTTACTGACAGTTTCACAAGACATGGCATTTTTAATTTCCACAACAGCCGTGTTTGGTCAGATGGAAACCCTCATGCTATTATTGAATCGAATCATCAACGATTTTCAATTAACGTTCGACTTGGTGTTTTTGGAGACCATATGATAGGACCTTTTTTTCTTCCGAACCGTTTGTTTGGCAAATTGTATCTCGACTATTTGCGTAATGCCTTGCCACTATTGTTAGAAGGTGTATCCCTCATTCATAGCATGAATATGTGGTTGATGCACGTTGGGACTCCTGCACATTTTTGAATCATGGTTAGAAAATTTCCTAAACGAAAATTGCAACGGCAGATGGATAGGGCGAGGGGGTCCAGTTGTATGGCCACCTAGATCTCCCGACCTCAATCCGTCCGACTTTTGTATTTGGAGATACTTAAAGTCGTTAGTTTATTCAAGCCCTGGTTGCCGGACTGTTCGTATGAATCGGGAATCTTTGAAAGAATGTGGCGTTTATTTTTACGGATATGCGAAGGATGTGTACAAATGGGAGGAGGACATATAGAACACCTACTTTAATTATTTCTACATAATATGTTTTATTTCCACGGCTATTTGTTTTAGTGGGTGGGGAACTTATTGAAATAACAAGCAATATTCATTTTCTAAAAAAAATTCCATATTTCGAAAACGGTTACTAATGGAAAATTGTGACAGATTTGAGAATTATGAAATTAGGTACATCACTTCCAGTTTCCCCTAAACATCTCGGTTTTGTTTAATAAAGCGCTCTGTATATATTTTTGCGCGCAATACGATGGTGAGGCTGTACATCCCGTGAAGTTTGACCTGCAAGGCGGAAGGCGGTTATCGCGTTGCCAAATACCTGACACGTGGTGATGTAGCGAGCATCACGCAATAGGCAATAGGCATTATACCTCTTGTTTATTCGAACTTAGGTAACCAATTATTTAAAACTACTGGGTAGGCCGCCCGCTAGACGTCGATCGTAGTTTGAAACTCCCGATCTTCCGCACCGGAGCCCAGTGCTCTAACCACTGTACAAGGATGTACTATAAAGTTTAAATACTAAATAAAACACTTATTACAACTAGAACCGTATCTAATATAGTTATTTGTCAAATAATTTCCGTAGAAACAATAGTATTAATAAATTATTGGACCGCACATGCTGTACGAGTTGAAATATCGTCAACTTTATGTTTGTTCCAACCCCTCGAGAAACCGTTCATCGCGCATGCGCAATAGATAAAACATGGTCCGTTTTATCTATTACGCATGCGCGTGACCGTGCGATGAACGGTTTCTCGCCGTGTAGGAACAAACTTGTTGAAATATCGTCAACTTTAGGTTTACTCCAACTCCTCGAGAAACCGTTCATCGCACGGTCACGTGCATGCGCAACAGATAAAACGGACCATGTTTGATCTATTGCGCATGCGCGTGGCTGTACAGTGAACGGTTTCTCGAGGGGTTTATCGCACGGTCGAGCGCATGCGCGATAGATAAAACGCGGTCCGTTATGTCTATCACGCATGCGCGTGATCGTGCGATGAACAGTTTCTCGACGGGGAGGAACAAACTTATTGAAATATCGTCAACTTTAGGTTTGCTCCAACCCCTCGAGAACCCGTTCATTGGATTGTTCACGTGCATGCGCAACAGATAAAACGGACCATGATTAATCTATTGCGCATGCGCGTGACTGTCCAGTGAACCGTTTTTCGAAGGGTTCATTGCGCAATAGATAAAACGGACCGCGTTTTATCTTTCGCGTATGCGCGTGACCGTGCGACGAACGGTTTCTCGAGGGGTTCATCGCACGGTCGCGCGCATGCGCGATATGTAAAACGCGGTCCGTTTTATCTATTGCGCATGCGCGTGACCGTGCGATAAACAGTTTCTCGAAGTGTAGGAACAAACTTAATATATTACCTAATCTGACAATCAAAATTTCGGATCTACTCTAAACTTATAAGGATCCGCAATTGACTTCCTAAAGTTTCTTGATTTTTTTTGTAAGTCTTCTATTTTCTTGAATGTTTCAGGTGGTAGCCCACGGTGCTTGTTGTAATACCCTTCTTACGCAAAAAAGCTTTATATTAAGGTTAAATAGTATAATTAAAAAGTGATTGTTATTATTATTTCCAGCGAAACGGGAAGATATTGAATGACGCCTTCTGTTCTGTCTCATAGTTCTCCAACATTGCTCTATAATTTTCGTCATGGTCGTCATTGTTGAAAACGATCATCTTCGGAGCGAAAATCGCCGAAATGCCGGGGTCAACTGACATCGACATTCTGAGTGTTGTCGAGGCGGCGCTAAACTGCCGTCTACTTATATTTACGTGAAAGATAGATAGATATATTCCAATTTAAATAAATCATTATCTAAATTTTTGTAAACATACTCTTTTTCGGCTATTTGCCACCGTTTTTTGTGTTTTATTGGTTAATAGTGTTACTTCCAAAGCGCAGAGAACGGGACAGCGTTATATAAGGGCAGAAACGTTGTTCAATCCTCTGTACCTACCAGTACTTATACCCTTATAAAATACAATTGCTCCCCCTTCTTTCCTTAGCCCGAATTTTCTCCCGTCTTACGTTCTGTTCTCCAAACTCTTCCTTTGTCTTTTCTTATTTCTATCTTGATCTTCTTTATTTCCTCTCCCTTATTTTTTTTTGTTTGACATCCTCCCTTCTGTCCTCCCTAGTCATCCTTATTTGCTCCCATTCCCTCGTTCAAAAACTTTCCTATTTCTTTGTATTTCATCGTTCTTTCCTTTCCCCATGTTCTCTTGCCTTCCTCTTTCCCCCTAGTCACTCTTCTCCTTCTCCTCTCTGCTCTTCTTCTCTCATTTCCTTCCCACTACATTATTCTATCCATTTCCCGGCTTTCGCTACACCGCTTGTGATTTTATACGAGGGCAGCCTTTTAAGTTTTCACGAAAACACGGAAATAAAAAATTGTTTGGAACAAACTGTTTTATTGCTTTTCAAAATATTCACTTCTAAGATTTATATACTTTTGCATGCATTCAAACCAATTCTCGAAACATTTTTTCCACTCTGAAGTTCGTATATCAAAAACATGGGTTTTGGAGACTTCAACAGCTTGTTGAGGTGATGAAAATCGCTGTCCAAGCATTTTTTGTTTGAAATTCGGGAACACAAGGAAGTCGTTAGGCGATAAATCAGGTGAATACGGGCAATGACATTTTTTTAAACGCTCACTGTAAACAAACTACTCGGTCAGTTTCTAAGCTGCCACTATTTTAACAATAACAAATGTCAAATTTTACGAAAATAGTAATAACAGATCTCAATAGCGCCACCGAGCGGTCGTTTATAAAAACTTAAAAGGCTGCTCTCGTACATTTTTGGCTTTTTCAATCTAAAATAAGAGGTATTTTATTTGTATTTTACTAATTGCTGTAGCAATACGAACGTAGTAGTACGATTTAATACCGCAAGAATAAATTTTAAAATACTTTATTTGGTGGTATTTTTGAGTCCCATGTACAGATTGTCAACATTAACATTTAATAGTTATACATGTCTTAATTAATATATTTTCTTACGCCTTACAAATACTGTTCAGATCAACAGCAATAATGTTTATATTACCTAGAAAGTGTAACTTAAACAACGAACTTATCGCTAGAGGCTTATAAAAAAATAAAATCGTTTAGCTTAACGCAGTCGACTGAAAAGTATTTTCCTAGTCGTTACATGCTAAATTCAACACGAAAACCCTGTATAAAATTTTGATTATAATTTCAGGGTAAAATTTTTGCAATAAAATTGTCTCTTCACTATCACAGTGTAATAAATTACTAAATATAATAATAAATATTCACAAAATATATTTGAACACAGCAAATTTTGGCAAGATGAACTTTGTTGTAAAAATATTATAAAATAGCGTACTTATTTATTAATAACTGTATGGTCCGCAATTTGATGTTCTCGTTCTATCTAACTGTAAATATGTTTCTCTTCTTTTAAATATCTTAATCTATGCAAATAACAAGTACATTACGAAGATCAATACTTATAAATACGTACAATAAATATTTAAGAACAAGACGAGTTCGTCCGTTTTGCAAAAAAAAAGCGGTTAAAGCTTCAAAATGTATAAAGAGGGATTTATTTCGAATGCACCAAATTTAAAAATTCCTCCCTTGTCTTGGGATCATCCCTAAAAACTCCTAACATAGTGGAAGTCACCGTTTTGCTGTTGATTTTCTGAACGCCCCTCATCACCATACACATATGCCTGAAAACAAAAGAAAATCTTAGTCACCTCGAATTTTTAAACTTAGTTTTCTTAAGTATCATGCAATATTTTGTCCAAACGCAATCAGTTTCTCGTGGAGAATACTTGCAAGAATCGTCTTAAGAACCAAAATGTTAAATATTTATCAAACCTAAACGAGAAATCAAATTTCAGAAGAGTGAGGTTAGGAAAACAATGGCGGATACTTACACTCCTTCCACAACCACAGCGACACCTGCCGGTTGTACGGCTTTGGTCACGGCCACTGCGATCTGTTTAGTGAGTCTTTCCTGGACTTGCAATCTTCTGGAGTAGATTTCGACGATTCTGGCGAGTTTACTGAGGCCCAGAATTTTTCCGCACGGCAAGTAACCAATGGATACTTTTCCATAGAAGGGCACGAGGTGGTGCTCGCACATGGAGAACATTTCGATGTCTTTTACGACCACCATTTCGTCATGGTCTTCGTCGAAGATTGCGTCGTTTAGGACTTCTACAAAAGAAAATTACGTTTATTTAAATAGCGTTTTAGTAATGGGAAAATTCTGGAAAAACATAAGAAAGATTTGTGTAGTATTTTTGACTTCGGCGAAGATAAAAGCGCAATTCCAAATAAATCAGCCTTTAAGACTTTCAAATGAAATCCACTTCCTTATAATTTAATACAGTAGAACTTGCTGAATATAAGTGGAGTGCGTTTCTGGGGTTGTATTGAGCGGCAAAGGGTTTTCACCTCGGAGAACGCAGGATAAAGTTTCTGTGTAATTTTAGTAAAACGAATTACTGACTTGTATTTAAAGTGGAAAAAATGGGAGAAAGTCATTATTCAATGTTTTTCTGAGGAAAACTCCCTTAAGTCTATCCCTCTGAGAAGAATTCAGTATCTACCGTTGACTTTATATTAACAGATTAGCATGGTTAATGATTACAAACGACCTAATGCTCCTTTTGTAGTGTCCCATTTAAGCAACTTATGGTGTAAATTTACTTCATATAAAGTTGGTGTTAATTGCAACATATTTCAGCTTTTTGGGTGCTGGAAAACGGGAAAATCTCCGCTTTTCAGCGATGGAGCAAGAGCTTATGTATTATACAAGAGCGCTCGAGCTTTTAAGCTCCGGAAGCCGCAGAAGGTCTCGGCCACTTCTCTTTTTCTTTCTTGACCGAGTACCTCTATCCACACCCCCGCAATAATTACATCATATGATCCCACTCCATCAAAATGTGCCGTAAACCCCTCAACGGATTAATCTCTACCCGGTTCTGCGATGATTTTGAGAATATTCTGTTTTTTTTTTTGTAACAATTATGAAGCGCGAGCTTGAAACGTTTTCAATTGCAGCAGGAAAATCGTGCCCCGACAAGTTTTCAATCAATTTGATGCTGATCCTCGCTGTCAACTCCAATCGTGTTTTGGTTCAAGTGTTTTAATCGATAACAGAAATTTTAATAATTGTGTGACGCTTAAACGCGTGCTTTCCGGAAATAATGAGGTCGGTTGGGTTATTAAGAATTTCCCATTATCGATTTTTTTGTGAGAATTTTCATAGATTTTGTCGAAATAACTTCAATGGACGCACGCCACTGGTGTCGCGTGCCAGAAAAATAAACCTGTTGTTTCGCAAACACCTGTTAATAACAAATTCCATTACGCTCACTTTTAACCTAGACATTACTTTTATAACCGTCTAGATTATTAGAGCGCGAAAACAAAAACATTACGTAATTGGTTGAAAAATCGTCCCGACTCCACTCCAATTTTAAGAGGGGTTTTAAGGAGCCAGACTCCGTTCGTGCCGTGTCTATGGAGACGATTGCAACCCCCAGGGAAATGCCATTCGACCCCCATTATCGTTCCACATCGTCGTCATTTTCCATTGTCTCGAGATTTTTATTTCCAGCTCGTTCTGATTTATCAAGGGGAACGAATGCTAAATCGACAACTCGACAAGGCTTATTCCCGAAGGAGAATCATATAATGCGTTCCATTTACAAACGACACAACAAAAAGTATAGGTCATTTGGTTAAAGTAACGCTTGCAGGATACTTTTCTTAATAGATAATAATAATTTATTGATCAATTATAATATCCTTAAATTAAGCGCAAACATTTGTTGGTATTTGCAAAAGAACCCCCCGTTTGTCCTATAGAATTCATTTTACAATCAGAACATCTGATATGATCAACACCCCTGGATAATTCACTTAATTGTTTGATTATCAAATTTATGGTTTCTACTATTCGCAATTTTTCTCGAAAGTTCTCTTTGAAAGGAGCAACAAGTTCCCAGACTTTTCCCTGTCAAGGGTGTCCGTAATCAGAGCATCCGAGTTGAAAGGTTTCCGCCCTCAAATAATTAGTTCTTCAGGAAATTAGCGACACGCCGAGGCTTCTCCGGCTCTCAGCTCGCAACTTCTCCCCATTTGGACCATATTCAGCGTTTAATTTCGTTAAAGCCATCCAGAACGCAATTAACGCGACACACAGCGATCGATCGCGTGTTTCGAAAAAAAGGAAGAATACAGAATCGGGCCCAAACAAGGCTCGTTACGGTTTGATCGGTGATGAGGTAAATTTTTTTGTTTTCCAATTATTTCGCAACTGAAACACGCCTTAATTCCGGCAAAAATAATGGGTGGGCCGCGTGCAAAATTACCAATTATTCCAAATATGATTAATTGCGTTCTTAGGCAAAAAAAAAACCAAATGATGCAAGACTGAGAGGTGTTGCAAATTCGGGACTTCCTGTGCGAAAGAATTACCTTCGAGGCTTTGGTCGTATCCCTTGGTGAAAAACAGCATCGCTTTGGCGGCCCTTTCGGGCGTCTTCAGGAGGCCCTGGCGGTCGGGATTTTCACCCAGGGACTGCAAAAGCAGGCGGTATGAACGGGCCATTTCCGGCAACATTGCTTCCCTGGTCGGTGGTCGATGGTCCAGCTCCAGGTCGTGGTGGAAGGTGCATTTTTCGTGTCCTAGAACAAATTTTCGGGGTTAAGTTTGGCCTATATAAAGTTTGTTGCAGTATGGACAGTAGGATTTCTAAATGCCTTAAGTTCTGGGTTGAACTTATTGCAAAAATTAATTTAGTTTTATTGATTTAATTATTAATTAGTGTACCATGCGATTCAGAACTCCAAGGAGTAGAACCGAAAAGTGTAGGATGCTAATTTTATCTAAAATAATGAAGAATATAATATTTGTCGGTGCCATTTCGCTTTGTTTCAGGCAAATTATATTACAGTAGATATTAATCTAGGTTTTGGCCACAGTTAAGCAACAGGGCCGAATTAGGGTTAAATTTCACATTTTCATCTTTATTTTTAAATACAAACTTAGTCTGATTCTCGTTTAAAAAACCCTACTAAGTAGAAAACTAAGGCATAATAAATTTTGCATTATATAAGAGTCATATTTTTAGGATCGGTGATAAGTATCAATAATATAAATTTAAAAGGGAGATTTTTTCCATGGCAACGAAAACATAAAATAGTTGATTGTTTCGCTATCTAAAGCTTGTTATGGGCTCTAGAAACTTTGCCCAGTATGTTTAGATATTGCACTGTAAAATTTAAATATATCTAGGTCCGTCTTGAAATAATTCAATTAAACTCAAGTTGCCCTTAGTCTGCGTGCACGTCATCCGTTATTTGGTGAAGTCTCACCTTACTACGTTTGTACAGCGAAAAATGAAAGTATGCAACCAAAAATCGTAAACTGTATGTCACATAAACGCAAAACACGAATTCGTTTTCAGAGCGGCATGTGAACATAAAAAACAGGGCGCGAGCGCGAAGGAAACAAAAACCCTAGTTTTTATCTAGTTTCGTGTTTTACGCAGAAACTATGGAATATCAAAAATCAAAATCATAACTGTTACAACTACGTTACACGACCCTACGGAACACGAAATAATAAGTAATTGATGACGTGCATGCAGACTAATTGTAAGAGCAGCCTGACTTTAATAAAGTTTACATTATTTAATTAATTTTTATTCTATATGCAAATTGCCAAGAGGTTTGTATTCACAAAAACGTCGTATTTAAATAATTTGTTAATTGTTTGCTGCCTTACTTTGTTGAAATTGTTACTTATATTTCAATAATAATAATAGGCAATTTCAAGAGGTATTTATTTTTAATTTTAATGCGTATAAAGCAAAAATAAAAATAAATACGTGTTGAAATTGCCTATTATTATTATTATTGAAATATATGTATTTAAATAACCTCCTTGCAAAATAATATTATGAATTGTTGAGTTAAAAATCAGATTCGTATTCAAATCATTGGCACCGGCCGTAGAAAAATAAACTTACTTCGTCAGTTCTACAAAAATTGCGTTTTTCGCAAGCTTTTGTATAATAATTAATAAACTTCAGGTCGAAACACCAGGTCCGTACTCAAACTATTGATTGGTATATATGTGAACAGTAATTTGCTTCGATTTTTTGGGTATTTTTGCCAAAATTAACAGGTTCGTGTTATGTTAAAGATAATATATTTAAAATATATTTCGTTAATTTGAAACATTAACCAGTTACTTTTTAAAAATGCTTTTTTTGTTTAAATGGTCAGGTCCATAATCAAATGATTGAGTTGTTAAATAAAGTCGATCTAATTCCAAATGATGGACCAATCTATGTTTAACTAATTAGCCCTTCTGCAATCTATTATATTTCCTAAACGTTGGAAACTCTAATTTTTAATTAATAATTTTATATTGTTTAATTAATTTTGCTAGGTGAAACTCAAAATTACGACTGCCACTACTTAAATCTATGTAAAAAAACTTTAAAAAGCATTTGAGACATACAAACTTCTGGTTATTGATTGAATTTCTAATTCTAACTCTAATTTTTAATTAATAATTTTATATAGATTAATTAATGTTGCTAAGCAAAACTAATAATTACGTCTGCCACTTCTTAAATGTGCGTAAAAAAACTTTCAAAATCATTTGAGGCATATAGAATCCTGGTGTGTTATTTCGGTTTAAAATTCCATATTGAAATTCTGACTCTCATTTTTAATTAATAATTTTATATAGTTTAATTAATTTTGCTAGGTAAAACTCAAAATACAACTGCCACTTCTTAAAACTGTGGTCAGTAAAAACACTTTATAAATCTGTGTAAAAAACATTAAAAATCATTTGAGGCATATAGAATCGTGGTTTTTGATTTCGGTTTAAAGATTTCATATTGAAATACTGACTCTAATTTTTAATCAATAATTTTATATAGATTAATTAATGTTGCTAAGCAAAACTAATAATTACCACTGCCACTTCTTAAAACTGTGGTCAGTAAAAACACTGACATACGAACTTCTGGTTTTTGATTGAATATCTAATTTTAACTCTAATTCTTAATTAATAATTTTATATAGATTAATTAATGTTGCTAAGTAAAACTAATAATTACGTCTGCCACTTCTTAAATCTGCGTAAAAAAACTTTCAAAATCATTTGAGGCACATAGAATCCTGGTGTGTTATTTCGGTTTAAGATTTCATATTGAAATTCTGACTCTAATTTTTAATTAATAATTTTATATAGTTTAATTAATTTTGCTAGGTATAACTGAAAATTACGTTGCCACTTCTTAAAATTATGGTCAGTAAAAACACTTTAAAACGCATTTGAGACATACAAACTTCTGGTTTTTGATTGAATTTTGAAATTCTGACTCTAATTTTTAATTTTTAATTCATAATTTTATATAGTTTAATTAATTTTGCTAGGTAAAACTCAGAGGTACAACTGCCACTTCTTAAAACTGTGATCAGTAAAAACACTTTAAAAAGCATTTGAGACATACAAACTTCTGGTTTTTGATTGAATTTTGAAATTCTGACTCTAATTTTTAATTAATAATTTTATATAGTTTAATTAATTTTACTAACTAAAACTAATAATTACGTCCGCCATTTTGGGTATGTTTGCCAAAATTAACAGGTTCGTGTTATGTTAAAGATAATATATTTATAATATATTTCATTAATTTAAAACATTAACCAGTTAATTTATAAAAATGCTTTTATTTAAATGGTCAGGTCCGTAATCAAATGATTGAGTTGTTAATTAAAGTCGATGTAATTCCTAATTTTGGGCCAAACTATGTTTAAGTAATTAGCCCGTCTGCAATCTATTTTATTTTCTAAACGTTTTTATAATTAACAGGTTTGTATTAAGTTAAATAGCAGAAAAATTTATGTACTTATAATAAAATTCAAAAATTGTTTAGTACAAACTCCATTTTAACGAGTGTTTTCTTATTGTATGTAGGTTTAAAAATCCGTATTCGGATTATAGAAAATAATTGAAAGCATTTCTAATTAAACTAGTCAGGTCCGTATTTAAATTTTTGAACTGCAAATTATATGGAATTCAAAACTGTTGCTAAATTGTGGGACACTCTATATGTAACAAACTAGCTCATCGGAATGTTCCATCTTTTAAATTATTTAATTATTAACAGGTTTGTACCTACTACCCGTCTTTTATCTAATGTAATCCTTATAAAAACTGAGAAAATTAAAATTCCTATTTAGTAAAATTTCCATGTTTGATAATCTTTTTATGGATTGTTTGAAAAACAGGCCCGTATTACACTAATTTTCCTCTGTTTAGACTTTTGCTGTTTTTTCTTTGATTTCTTATTTAATCATTTTCCATTTTTAGGAAAAATCTACCAACCTGGAGTGGTAGAAGTGCGTGGTGTTTTTGGGGTGCCGGGGACCTCAACTTCGTCGAAATTTTCTGACCACGTCCGGCACACCAATGGTCTTGGGCGTCTAGACGCCTTCTGCTGCTCCCCGTTGGTCGTCGCGATCACGGTAGTCTCCATTTCCGCACAAAGTTTCCGTAAAGAAAAAAACAATTTTCCAGCTCGTAACACGCAGACCGCACGATTTTTTGCGAAGGAATGGCCGTGAAAATGGATCACGTGTCCACCGGTCTCACTTTCAACACTGCACGTAAACGCACACCTTGCTTGGAATGAACTGGCGCTTTTAGAGGAGAACGAGAATTTATATGGAGGAAAGCAGTGCCACAGAAGCGGTCTTTGTCGCGGAGAGCACGGGAAATTCGATAGTTTTGGGTTTTCTGAAAAATTCGCGCTCTGACGCAAAGGGGCATTCACAGGTGTGAATGACTCTTTCCAGGCCCAATTACATAGGCTAATTTTAATTTCTCGCTCGGAAATCGGAAGAAACCCGACCCGGCCCTGATTTCCTTCTGGAGAGTTTTCTGATAACCCTGCGAAGTTTTTCGCACGATGAAAGGAGGAATAAATCAGGGCCGAGTTTGGGGTTCGAGTAATTGGTTTTGTCGTTTTTTTTTTCTAAAACCAGGATGTGAGTTTTTGAAAAAAGTCTAAGCCTTCGGGATATATTTATTAATTATTAGTTGGCACGGTAATAATGCATGAGCATGACCTTACTTCGATACTTTGTAAGTGCTGGTTACAGTCACCGAGTGTGAGAAAACGACTTTGTCTTTATTGCTTAGAATAATTGAGGCGTTTTAAAAATCTTTTATAATTAAGGAATTATCATAAATTGCTGTTGATTATATTGGATTATTTTAATTGTAACCGAGCAGTTCGGTTAGTTCCTAATTATTCCAATTTCCTTATGGCAAATACTTGGAATTATGGCGCAAAAGTATTTTTCAGGAACAAACATTGGATTAGATAAACTAAATGCAATAATTTCAAAGAATAAACACCGAACTAGTAAGTTCTATAATTATTTCAGACGGATTCTCTTGATATCCTTAACCTAATTATCGGCAACAAAATTAATTTAATTTCGTCTGGCTCAATTAAGTTTTCATAATAAAATTAAAATTCCCCTCTTTTTAAAAACAAATTTAATAATTATTAATTAATTAAAATCCTATTTCAACTAATTTAATTCGACCTTTATGTCCGTTAAGTAGTTTTTCGAAAAAGGAACTGAAATTATACTTTCCGCGTCCTCAATTTATAACAATTATTTGAAACACGTTGAAATTTAATTTCCTGACAATAAATTTGTCTAATATAATTAATTTATCAGATTTAAATTCAAAATTACGTTTCCCCGCTTATAAGATTGCTGAGTCTAATATAAGTACACACGTTTTTGACTTGTGCATAACGTTAAATCCCCAGTGTTAATTAATTAATTCTACGTAATATATAATATCTTTTAAGATAAAGTCATAAATTATATCTCTCAATTTCTGAAACTGGGCTAAATGAGGAAAAAAATTTAAAAATCAGTTGAGGCATATAGAATCCTGGTGTGTTATTGTGGTTTAAGATTCCATATTGAAATTCTGACTCTAATTTTTAATCAATAATTTGATATAGTTTAATTAATTTGGCTAGGTAAAACTCAAAATTACGACTACCACTTCTTAAAACTGTGGTCAGTAAAAACATTGACATACGAACTTCTGGTTTTTGATTGAATTTCTAATTCTGACTCTAATTTTTAATTTATAATTGCATATAGTTTAATTATTTTTGTTAAGTAAAACTAATAATTACGTCTGCCATTTCTTAAATCTGCGTAAAAAAACTTTCAAAATCATTTGAGGCATATAGAATCCTGGTGTGTTACTTCGATTTAAGATTCCGTATTGAAATTCTGACCTTTAGTTTTAATTAATAATTTTATATAGTTTAATTAATTTTGCTAGGTAGAACTCAAAATTACGACTGTCGCTTCTTAAAACTGTCAGTAAAAACACTTAAAAAACCATTTAAGACATACAAACTTCTGGTTCCTGATTGCATTTCTAATTCTGACTCTAATTTTTAATTTATAATTGCATATAGTTTAATTAATTTTGTTAAGTAAAATTGATAATTACGTCTGCCATTTCTTAAATCTGTGTAAAAAATCTTTAAAAATAATTTGAGACATACAGATTTCTGGTTGTTGATTTCGGTTTAGGATTCCATTTTGAAATT
>JABXWE010003734.1:0-11324 GCA_014611495.1 Limonius californicus
AAAGAGAATTAAAAAGTACATAAATAAGGTACTCTTAGTTCAAACGCGTAAAGGCAACCGTTTGCCTTAAAATGCTTGTGCAAGTTTTGAGTTGCCGTTAGGACGTGCAATTATCAGGTAGCCATGATCACAAAAACAATGGGTAGTGCTCGTTACTGCGGAGAAAAAACAATGCTAAGTCGATTAAATACTTTGGTGTCATCGAAATTTTATTTTAAATTTTTGTTTTGTGTTTACGAAAATAGCGCGACATAACGAATTCTCCGATGTTGAAATGAGAGATACGGTTTGCGTTTACGCTCAAAATATAAAATTTCTATTACAGCAAAGTATTTAATTGACTTAGCATTGTTTTTTTTCTGCAGTAACAAGCACTATCCATTGTTTTTGTGATCATGGCTACCTGATAATTGCACGTCCTAACGACAACCCAAAACTTGGACAAGCATTTTAAGGCAAACGGTTGCCTTTACGCATTTGAACTAAGAGTACCTTATTTATGTACTTTTTAATTCTCTTGCAGAAAATAAAAGAAAACTGCAAAATATTCCACTAATAACAAAGTTAGAGCTAATATAAAATTTGAGTGGTAGGTTAAGTGCCTCTTAAAGTTAAGTCTGGTTTATGAAAATGCTGCTGCCACTTTACTACATAATGACAAGTATGTGTACCAAATTTGAAAGAAATATCTTTAGATTTGTGAAAATTACAATAAAAAGAAAAAATAAAAAATTGAACTTTAAGGCCCTATAACTTCTTAAGGAAGGACTTTCGGCCTAAGGTATATTAGGTTTAATCGGCTTATTTTAACCTAAAGAATCTATGACTAAACGCTGGCCCATTGTTTCTGAGACACCCTGTATAGTTACAGTATCATGTAGTAATCATACCTATGAATAGCTTCGTATGCTGAATTAGGTGTAAATTACTAAAAAAAAAAAATTCAAAACACAACCATCCGCTGGCAAAGTTATGGCGACTGTATTCTGGGACGCTATTGGAACAATTTAGGTCTTTTTCTCGAAGAAAGAAAAACGATTAACTCAGCTTATTACAGTGAGCTTCTTGGAAAGGTCATGCTGGCCATACGAACAAAAAGACGCGGTCTCTTAAGCAAGGGCGTTATTCTACTGCACGATAACGCTCGCCTACATACAGACCATCTAACGAACAATACATTGGCTAAATTGGGCTGAGAAGTACTGCCTCACCCCCTCCCCATATAGTCCGGACTTGGCCCCAAGAGACTATCATCTCTTTGGGCCACTCAAAAAGTTCTTGGGAGGCAAGCGATTTGCCTCTAATGAGGAAGTGAAGGATGTGGTGCAAAATTGGCTACAGAATTTTTTTCGACGGGAATACAGAAGCTACCGGTGCGATGGGACAGTATTTTAAAGGGGGTTTGTTACTTAGAAAAATGATGTATATATAATATTAATTTATAGTTTGTATCGATCAGAAAAAAATTAAATGCAGGTCAAATTTAAATCACCCTCGTAGTCCACATCCATTGGTTGAACCTTATAAGAGGAAAGAAGAACAATTCCGTAGTTTAAACTTTTTTTGTGACACCTGAAGGATGTGGTGGGCAGGGCATTTTTAATCCCTCTTAGAACTGATATTTAGACAAATTTAAGAAATTCTTTTGAACGGTTTGCAATTTCGTAAAAATGTATTAACCTTTGCACGGCATTCATTCAATAAAACGATTTTATTTTTAACTGCAGCCTGTTAAAAGATAGATAAATTTAATTTTGTACTGCTGTTTAGAAAGCACCCTTAGATGCGTAATACATACATTTACACAGAAAATTTGATTATAGTTTGAGTTTAAAAAAATTTTTATATAGAAATTTTCCTGGATTATTTAGAAACAATTTTATACATATATATTATGACGAAGCCGTATTACAAGAAGCACCAGCAGAAAGTTATCCGACAAGACCTGAAGATGGCAAATGTGACATTGCCGAAACGTCGTTAAGACAACCACCCCGGTCCGTCCCAGGACCAAGAAGAATTGCTGGAAGCCAATCACAGCAAACAATTCCCGCGGAAATCTCAAAACCAACATATATATATATATACACAGGGTGTTTAAAAAATACGTCCGGATATTTTATCTACTTATAGATCTCATCAATACAAACAAAAACGTCTTAATAATCATGGGTTCGAAAATCAACCGTTTTTGAGATATGGAGTATATTTAAACTAAGAAAATAAATATTGCTTGTTATTTCAATAAGTTCCCCACCCATTAAAACAAATAGCCATGTAAATAAAACATATTAATTACAAATAATTAAAGTAGATGTTCCGCATGTCCTCTTTCCATTTGTACACATCCTTCGAATCTCCGTAAAAATAGACGCCGCATTCTTTCAAAGGTTCCCGGATTCATACGAACAGTCTAACAGGCATGTTCTATTCGTTTAAATTATTCACGGGGCTTGAATAAAATAACGACTTTAAATACCCCCAAATACAAAAGTCGAGTGGATTGAGGTCGGGAGATCTAGGTGGCCACACAACTAGACCCCCCTCGCTTTATCCATCTCCCGTTGTGTTTAAGAAATTTCTAACCATGATTGAAAAATGTGCAGGAGCCCCATCCTGCATCAACCACATGTTCATTCTATGAATGAGGGGTACATCTTCTAACAATAGTGGCAAGCCATTACACAAAATGTCAAGATACAATTGGCCAGTCAAACGCTTGGGAAGAAAAAAAGGTCGAATATTATAATATCCAAGAAACCAACACCAAGCCAAACCTTAATTGAAATTCGCTGTTGATGATTCGATTCAATAATAGCGTAAGGGTTTTCATCTGGCCAAACTTGACTGTTGTGGAAATTAAAAATGCAGTTTCTTGTGAAACTAGCTTCGTCAGTAAATAAGACTTCACTAATAAAGTTTGCGTTTTCCAAAACTCTTGTCAGTGCCCAATGGCAAAACACCAGACGTAGAGCATAATCAGGCACAATAAGAGCCTGCACTCTTTGAATATGGTATGGGTACAATTGCTCCTCACGTAACATTCTCCCAATTAGGTAACCATTAATATTTGTTTCGGCAAAGTCTTTTAGTGCTGGTACCTGAATTTTCTTCAATCCTTCTTAAAATGTTAAGTTCCACTTCAGGAGTAGCAACCGATCTAGACCGTCTACCACCACCGGTTCTTGCTTCGGCATACAAACGATGTGCCTCGTAAGAATTACCATTGGCCTTAACATACATGAAATGCTTTCTGCCATTTCTGCAGGTATACATATTAAAACAACAACAATAACAATATTGACACTTATAAGAACTCAAACGAATGTTGTTTTATCCACTTCCATAGCAGACGTGTTAATTACGATTCTGCACTCCTACACTGTGTAAATAATTTGGCTGTATTTTAAAAACGGTTGATTTTCGAACCCATGTTAATTACAACTTTTTTGTTTTTATTGATGAGGTCTGTAAGTGGGTAAAATATCGGAACGTATTTTTTAAACACATTGTATATATATATATATATTTTTTCTTTTAAAAGAGCAGTGTACAGCACAAAAGTTACTTATGATGAGAAATTTGTTGTATGGAAGTTTGACTGTAATTAAAATATGAAACAAATACCTCTGTTTAGTAACAAGTAAATTCATCAGGGTAACCATAAATAAATATTTAATAATTGTTTCTTGTTTTACTTCACTGAAATTCACATTAATTAATAAGTAAATACAATATATTAATAATTGTATCAAGTTTTTTACTAACTTTTATTTGTTTGATGCCATGTCTACATAATAATATATCTTTGTCAAAATCATACAAGGCAAACAACAGGTGTTATTATAAAAAACAGAATGTTTGATGATATTAGATTCAATCTTGATCTTGGTCTTTTATATTAAATCCGCTACTAATAATAAATTTATCCAATTCCAATATTGTTGATTAATATATTTATGGCATATTTAGATGTACTTTCTGAATCAAATCAATCTCAGAACATTTTATTTCTGTCAGCTAAAATTGAGCACACTAAAGACAATTATAATATCAAACTAATAAATACAAAATTTAGATTATTAATTAGCCATGCAAAATATGTATTTCTGTCACTATTAAATATGATTCAATTCCATATTTTGGTCTACATCAGAGTAAATAACAAAAAACACTTTCAAAACATTGCTAACAATAAAACAAATAATTTATTTAAATCGGGTGGTTACGAATTTAATTGCTCACAGTCTTATTCTGTATATACCGGGTGCTGACTTTGAATACGCTCCATAGGGAAAATACATGCGTTTGTGGAATTTTTCAATTTCCTGCTCCCCAAGTTGAAAATCGCTTCGAAAACAAGGTGGAGGCAGAAGGGACGTTAATTTTACAGAGATTACATCTACTTTTTATTTTTAAAATATCAAATTAAGTGATTAATTTAAAAAATATGAAATAATTTATATTAATGGTGTAGTAATAGCACCAAATCCGGCATGCGAATCCCGCCGGCGTGGCTTACTTATTATACTTATGCTTTGTAATGTGAACTCCGGGAGTTCGAATCCGCTCTTCAGCTTCATTTTTTTTTATTATTTCTGTTAGGTATTATAAATGTTTTATTTTTGTAATTGCAATTGTGATATTATTCTCTAAATACACAATATTATTGAATGTTGTAGATAAATTACACCAAGAACACTTGCTCAAGTGCGGAGACAGTTTTCTAATCGCTTGATTACTTTTTGAATGTAGATGTACTTCATTCGAACATTCGATTTAATTTACATTTTTATTTGCGTTAATAATTAGCGTTAAACGATTTAATGGTTATTATTAAATGTGTAACGGTAAATTTAAAACTGTTTTATTATTTAATTTTTTATGAAACCCAAAAATGCATGTATTTTGTATGATGTGTTTTTTAGAAAATAATAACACAGTTGGATTTATAGATATAAAAGGCTTACCTACCATAAAAAAAATTAAAAAAAAATAAAGCTGAAGAGCGGGCTCGAACTCCCGGAGTTCACGTTACAAAGCATAAGTGTAACAACTAAGCCACGCCGGCGGGATTCGTATGCCGGATTTGGTGCTATTACTACACCATCTGTATAAATTATTTCATATTTTTTAAATTAATCACATAATTTGATATTTTAAAAATAAAAAGTAGATCTAATCTCTGTAAAACTAACGTCTCTTCTGCGCATACCTTGGTTTGAGCGCGTTTTTAAACTTGGGGAGCAAGAAATTGAAGAATTCCACAAACACATGTATTTTCCCTATGGAGCGCATTCAAAGTCAGCACCCGGTATAGGCCAAACAAGTAGGAAGGTTTATCCTAGATACAAAGAACATACCTGTTGCTATAAGTATCAACATCTAGAAAAATCAAAATGCTCAGCATTTGGTAAAATATCACTACTTACTAATATATCATTTTATATTTTTGTAATAAATACCCGCAAATTAAATGATTAGAAGCTTCAGAAACTTAAAAACAACTAGTGAAAACAACTGTAATGAATGATCAAAATGAACTTTAAATTTGCTAATATTTGAAGTTTTTAAATAGAAGATCCAGTGGCGGAGCCAGGTGATATTCGCAAAGGGTCAGGGGAAGTAAAAATAATTATATTTAATGATATATATTTTGTTTCACAAAAAGATTTTAATAAAAAATAAAAACAAAAAACCTATTTTATTAAAATATCATTTTATTTATTTATCACTTGTCTCATGGCCAATGCGTGATAAGTATGAATGACTATTTATTAATTTAATAAATGTTTGAAAAAGGTTTCTCATTGACATTCATGAACAAATATACACTGATAAAAAACTCATAATTTACTTACCAGTTTACCCCAATTCAAGGGGAATAAGTAGATCATATGAGAAACATCGAGAAATAGTAAAAGGCAGGTAACAAATAAGCTGAGCAGAGTTACAAACATCATAAGGCGAAGACGACCCACCAATGGTAACATAAAAAGTCCCACTTTTACTGTTCCAGAGGTGCACAAACATGCTAGACAAGCTATTGTAGATATCTAAAAAAATAATAATAATTAGTAAATACTGACAAGATTACAAAAAGGGCAACTACTTACGATGAGTAGAACTCTGACAAGCCCCGTGGCTGTCCTGAGGTGAGTGTGGTCACAGTAGACGATGACCCCAGAGTATAGCGACAGATCGGGCGAGGAAGCACGTTGGCGGTAGTGAGAGTGCGAGTCCCACGAATTGATAGTTCCGAGGGGCGTTTCGCACTCGCAGCCGCCCGCACAGTCAGTGCTCAGGGCCCCCGTCCTGCTGCCCGCTATCTCAAAGTCCTGCAACACACAACTCATACCATCCGGTTCCTGGAACACGGACATTGAACACTTAGTGCTGAAGAATTTTGACACAAATCAGCTTCTAGAGGTACCGAATACCTAACAGAGAGAGAATGCCTATGAGAAACGTCATCACTGTATATAAAGGCTGTTCAAGATTACCTACTCATGGAGGATATTCTTCCAACTTAAACAGACATCCATTTAGTATTTTTTTACATGAAAATATTTTGTTCTATATGCTTATAAACTTGTTTAATTGCATATAAATAATGGTGTTTAATATTCACATTTTAAGTTCAACTTAGGAATAGTTTATTTTTTCACATTTCTCATTCAAAATACCAAAAAATGCTGTTATTAATGATTTTTATTTTGTACCATCTAAAATAATTTTCAGGCATACAAGATGTTTGGTTGAGCTGAGGTGAACTAAAGTTGTATTTTTTAAACACTTACAAATTTAAGATTAATGATATTTAGGTCTGAATCTTAGTGTTTCTATGTTGGTCAATTGTATATTTATATTAACACAATTTTGAAAAATTAGATTCGTAGCCCTCATGGAACATTTATCAATGTTTAGTTTTCAAATTGGAACATAACGCAACACACTGTGCAGTAGGGGGGTTATCACTATATATGCAAATTTTGTAATTATTCAAAAATATCATGAAATTATGAGATGTTTGAATAGTGTACAGAGTAATTTTTATTCCAGCTGAAATGATTTTAAGACCAAATATTATTACAATTAATAAGTTACTTAAGGTTATAACAAATGTTTAAAAAAATGTATAAACATTTCAATAAATGTAAAAACCATACCTTTCAGGCACATCAAATATCACATTAATTCACTAATTAAAGGAATTAAAGAACATAGTAGATACGTGATATTCCATTTAAAATTTAGATTGCCCTGGCTCAACCAAGTACACTGTAATTCTGAAAAAAAATTTAAATAGAATACGTTTACCTGCAACTTTTTTTATATTTTAAATAATAAAGGAGACATAAAGGCATCCTATATATCATAACAAAGTCTATCAGCTAAATTTTTTTAGTACGAAGTACATAATGTACAGCATGTTCCCTATATTTGTGTACATTACATGCATGCCACAGGTATAGGAGTCAGCAGGCTTTCTCCCGAGAGCCAAAAAATGCTGTTTGATTTAAATTACGTTTTCTCATAGTCATGAACAGCAATTATGTAAACAATACAAGCTTGATGTTCTCTCACTAAATGTGCAGCAGGCTGTTATTTCCTTTAAATATCTTGAACAGCCACTATACTTTTCATAGTAGACAAACTCGTCCAAATATACTTACAAGAACACTTCAACTGCATGCACTGAAAAAATTCCAAATCCACTTCTATGTACTTCAACAAATCTTTTTCAACTACAAGAAAATACTTACATGGTACACATACAAAAATAAAAAGATAAACGCAACAGAAAGTAATTTATTTAACTACAAAAATATACAACTAAAAGGAATCTCAAAATACACTTAAAAACAAGTAAATATTGTGTCTGATGTTACAACTAAATATAAATGTGTACAGCGTAGTGTATGTGGTATACAAGTTTGGTTTGGTGTACAATTTTTTAAATTTATAAATAAACTAAAAACCGAATGAACTATTACTGCTATGCAAGTTTATCAACACCAACTACACAAGATACACAGACGCTTGAAATACCTGAATATCTTCAGGATTGACACTTGTGGGCTCCAGGTCTCTAATGTCGTCGAGCAAAAATTCAATTTCGTCGGTTCCGATGATGTCAGACACCGAATTAATGTATCGGCCTGACTCAGACTGCATGTCACTCTGCCGCTACACTCGGGGCTTCTGCCCTGTCCAGTCCATTTCCTTTCCTTGCTTATGTTCGTAGCACTAGACTTGTACTTTCTTCTCCATTCATAACCTAACAACTGCAATAAACGCGATTAGTTCACAAATCCATGAGTATACTTACATGTATAATGTCTAGAAAACCTGCAAAACGTTAAACGACAAACACAAAAACCAAATGTACACAAAACAAGAGTAAAATTAAAGTGTCATTACTGACCTTTATTCTTTTGACACAGATTTACAACAAAAATACTTTAGTGGAAAAACGCTAATGTGGAGTCATTCTGGTATGTTTAACTGAAATAAACGTTATTAAAACGAACCAAAGACGATTTTTATTCATAATAATTAATGGTTATTATCAATGAATCGTCGACGCCAAAAACACCACGCCATGTTTACTTCAATAAAATGAAGGTGACGTAATCCTATTTCCGGCTTTACTTTTAAGGTGTGAAGTTAGTTGCATATGACTATGATTTATATCACACTTCTGCCGTAAAGTTTGGAGGACGATTTAAGAAATGTAATCATAAATTATTACTAGTGAGTTAAATATTGATAATCAATACTAACGTCTTCTTACAAAATGTGCACAAAGAAAACAATTCTTGACAGTAGAAATAGTAAAAAATTCTATGAAATTTGTAGTTTTGCTTTCACAAAAATAATGTAGGGTTTATCTGACGCATTAATATATAGTTAGTATTTAATTATCACGTCGATAAGAAAATGCAATTACATATCAAAATGGAGGGACAGTTACTTCTGTTTTGTGAACCGTGACAAGCCTGTTGAGAAAGACCAGCAAATATAGGTAGCGCAAATAAATACATACATAAATGGCCGGCATAGAGATAAAGATAATATTTAGACTTTATTAAAAGCAAGCTTAGATTTTACGAAAATTTAGCATTGTAAACGTTTTTATATGTAAAATTTTTTCAAATGCAAATTCAATGGTCTGTTTGTTTTGATTTAACTGACAATATGTGACAGTAAACAATAACTTATGTTAAGCATATATCTAATATCTAGATATATGATGTTAAGCCACTGTCCAATACCATGTTTAAAAACCAAAATATTACTGTCCCAAATTTAACTGTCCATCTTCGTTACGTATCTGGCCAATTCCTGATTTTCCAACTGTACCTCTTGGCTCTTAGTGCAGTATGCGTCGTAAAACGGGCTCGCGAAAAAATATGATTATCTCCTTGATAGTTCCAACGCGAGGGTCTCTATTTCGTAATTAGTTTCTTCCAAAATGTTGACATACCAACAAGCAACCTATTAATCAGTTTTTCAACATTTGTTGTTTAGGTATATTCCGTATATTTTTTCTATTGTATTTTATATTTTTTCCACCTTGGAAGGGGGGCCACTGGCCCTCCACCGCGCCTTTCCCTAGATACACCCTTGTTCACAATCTTGATATACGAGCATTAAAGCGACTCGACGCATTTCCGTATAGAACTTATCACATTTTACACTATTTTTCCTCATAATCCGCAGGTCTCGTATGTGACGAAACGTAGGATATCGAGTACTGCTTTATTGTGCGTGCGTACGTTTGTGTGATTAGGATAAATATATTTTGCCTCCTCATGGAAAAAATTACTGCGGGCGTTCATGATTCATGATTTCAGGTCATTGTGGTCTTTCCCCTTTTTTACCGTACCTACTGCTGTAAGTTTATTTGGTTTTTTAGACATATATTTATTTGTCGCTGGAAATATCGTTTCTTATTGTAGTTTTAGTATAACGGCCTGAAATAACCATTCCAACGTAAGATTAGTATATTTAAATTAATATATGAACATGTGTTATGGTCGATCTTATGGGGGCGTATAAAAACTACTGAATTTTAAATACGGTTGCAGCGCATTTTATTTATGCAGTTTGTAACGCCTAGGAACAAAAAAGTACTAACTAGGAGGAATACAACCAACTAAAATCCGCTTTGCAAGGTCCAGGCATCAAGGACAGGGTTCGACCAGCTACAATCAAAGAAGGGAGGGTAGATAATCCCAGGCGCCACCTGTTTTAAATTATCCTTCGCCCTTGAAGATAACACAATGTAACACAGGAACTTTCCCGGAGTTCGAACTTACCTTGTTTCGGCAATTGCTCAATTTGATATAAGAAGAGAGATATAATACCCCTTACGCTCCCGGAGCACACAATTGTGCTTATCTTAATCTAAGGTAAAATAAGGGTCAAAATGAAATTTGTAAACGCTGGCTCCTGAATGCCACGATTGTGCATGTATGACTAACAATCGCAGCGCGCAATTTCGGAGAATTTACATGTAGTCATAGTCATGTTGCAACTTGCAAACAAAGTGAGTGTTAAATTAGTGAAATGGCAGCTAAACGTGAGTATTTTTTTTATTCATTGTGTTTTAAATACTTTCCATTCCTGATAGTTGAAATATTACAACAATAGGTGTAGTTTATTGATGAAATTTTGCAACACCGGCAAAGTAGGGTTAGATCAGGTGTTATTCGCAGGAATACCTGGACTATCACAATTGTGTGCTCTGGGAGCCAATAGGTTCCGTGTCGCCAATAAAGCTTATTTCAAAAACTTATCATTTAAGCGCCAGATTCCATAAATAACAGTATAAGTTTTTGGACTTGCAGGTAAGATCGATCTGCAAAGGCTTAAAATAATCCAGATGAGCTCTATGATCTTTTGGACGAAATTGGCTCCGATTTTGAAGTTGATGAAGACGATTTTAAGGAAGAAGACGATTTTGGGGAAGCAGATATTGCTGAGATAGAACCTGTTGCTACAGATATTGCTTCAGATTCAGAAAGTAGCGATGATGATGTTCCACTGTCGCGTCTTCAAGGGTTGTTACATTGGAACAAAGGTTATTTCGATAGCAAAGAAGGACCAAGCAATGAAGATGTCAACGATAACGAAGTAGAAGTACTTACGCCTTGGGGATATTTTTCAAATTATTTGAACGACGATTTTTTTGAACTTGGGGCACAATTTACGATGCAGTATCATTTACAACAGAAAGGGACAGAGATGACAGTAACTGCGGAAGAAATAAGGAAGTTTTTTGGGTTACATGCAATTATGGGTTGCATCAGATATCC
>JABXWE010003735.1:0-14600 GCA_014611495.1 Limonius californicus
ATGCTGAAGGGATTTTATGGGTTGAGTATGTACCAAAAGGGTCTACAGCAGGGAATGTCTAGAAAGAAATAATAATCAATTTGAAAGCTATACGCGAAAGAAGACCTCACAATTTTGCCCAGAAAACTATGTTTCTTCACGACAACTGCAGGGTGCACAAAGCACGAATCGTTAAAGAAGCAATTGATGAATACGGCGTTGAGGAATTACAACATCCACCGTACAGTCCCGACCTCGCCCCTGTGACTATTATTTCTTTCCAAAGCTGAACAAACACTTGTGAGGGTGTCGCTTTTTGTCGAATGAGAATTTGAAAAACTGTACAGTCGTATTTTGCAGAGTTATCAAAAGAATTTTTTTTTTCGAAGGCATAGCGTTATTGGAAAGACGTTGGAATAAGTGTGTAGGCGTTAATGGTTCCTATGTTGAAAAATAAAATTTTGTTTGTTCTCTAACTTGTTTCCTTCATACTTGGGTAGATAACAGAAAACTCCCCTCGTACCTACTTACACTATACCTACAAAGTAACTTTGGCGAACACCTCTCAGGGTAAGTAGGTACTTCTCCAAGTCAACAATGAAAGTCTAATTGTCATTGGACTTCCTACTGAAGACAGCAGCTTAGTTACCAAAATACTTTTTTAGGTACATAAAATATTTTGGAGGTAAAGGCGATTTTCAAACTTCTGTAACCTCAAATTAATAACAAAATTTAATTAAATGTAAACATAAAAAACGATGACGATCATGAAGTCATTGATATCTGGTATACCACCAAAAGTTAATGAAAGCTGGATTACCTACCAACTACCACTTCTTACTCTTTAAGCTAGGTTTCAGATATACAAATGTTTTAAGTTCCGGACGAGTTAAAGAAATAAAGCTCTCTTAAAAAGAATTGCAGAAGAAATAGTTTTATACCTATTGCATAGACGATATTGTCATTACTATATCCCTCAACATAAACAATACAGTTAAGTGGTCCAGCTTTCACTAACACTTATAGGTACCTACCTACCGAATAATCAAATTGTTTATAAGTAACATAATAAATTTATTTTCAGTGGCCTTCTCGTTACAATTGGATATTTAAGACGCGAATTTAAGGAGACATCAAAAGGACTTAACCAAGAAAACAATGAAACCGTTAAAACAGGCATTGTTAAATATTTAGTATTATTAATCTATCGATACATTAGACTCACACCTGCGTACTTGTTTGTTTTGGGTCTCAACGAACTAGCAATGAGGTATTATCACAGCAATTCTGTGTTTAGTCCTGCAATAATTGATCACATTAGTTGTACAAAATACTGGTGGAGAAATGCCCTGTACATCAATAACTTCTTTCCACAGCAAGAATTTTGCATGTTATGGTCATGGTATATGTCCAACGATACACAGTTTTTTGCAGTAGCCATAATACTGTTAGCAATTGCCATCAGGTTCTTATTTATTTTCCACATGCATAACTGCATAAACACTAATTTATTTATTTTCAGAAATGAAAAGTGCTTTAGGGGTGTTGTGGGAGCGATCATCGTCTTTTTGATCAGCTCTTGGGCTACAACCTTTATAATTGCCATGAAATATAAATATGTGGCTCGAATTGAAGAACCTTTCGCATTGTTCGATCAATTGTATGATAAGCCATGGTTACGTGTGGGTCCATACCTAATAGGCATGGCCACTGGGTACACGCTGCTAAGATTGGATGGCAAATTAAATCTCCCAAAAAGTATTGCATTGCTATGCTGGGTACTGTCTGTGGTTTGTATGGGAAGTTTAGTTTATGGTCTCGGAAGAGATGGGTTGTTTGTTCCAGTGTCTGCATTTTACGTAAGATTTTTCATATTCATACCAAATCTGCATTAACTGTGTTAATTACAGGCTTCACTAGGACATACTGCATGGGCAATATCTTTAGCGTGGATTACAATTGCATGCTATACAGGTTATGGAGGTCCTGTGGAAATGGTTCTCAGTTTTAGGGGACTTTTACCATTAAGCCGATTAACTTATTGTGCATATTTAGTACATCCTATGATTATGTGTATAACCAGTTTTCAATTAGATGGACCTATCCACTTGCATCAAGGCATAACGGTAAAGTTTTCACTATAAAGGAAATAATGTGTTTGCTATTTAGTATTTGATGGAGTGCCTTGGAAATGATATTATTATGATAATTTCCCTCATTTTCTATTAACCAATAATAAGTCTCTATTTTGAATTTATCCACCAATTAGGCTGGTATTATACTGGTAATACCCCTAGGGAAATTACCAGTATAATCAACTCGTATTGGTTCAAATTTCGAAATAGAAGACATTCAATTGGTTGACAATGACATAAGTAAAAATGTCAGATGTCAAATTTATTTTATTAGCGAAATTCTCTGAACAAATACCCTTCGTTCAGGCATATATCCTTAAAATTTTTCCTTGCTGCCTTGCACGCGTGTTTGTTGCCCCTAAAAACTGCCCGCGCGCTACGCGCTTGGGCAGTTTTTGTTGCAACAAACACTTGTGCGACAGCGCGGAAAAATTTTCAGTAATATGCCTGACACTTGGGATATTGTATATGACAATGTCCAAGCCTTTGTCAACCTCGTCCCAGATCCGGTCAAAATTATGACAACCAGATGTGTAAAAACTGTTGAGGGTCGACAAAAGCGCAGTTTGGCTTAATTGCACATCAAAGGTACTTTCTATCTAACATAAAAATTTGAAATAAAATTGTCTTTTACAAGTCCCAAATTTTCACTAATATCTGTAGCACTATTGTTGTGAACAGCCAGTTCAACATTGGATGTTAGTTGGTGTTTAGCTATTGTAAAAAGAAAACGCTGTTAGAAATGTCCGGAAATTTTTTGGATGCGCAGTGTCAACAGTTTGTGTTAAATCTATTCGATTATTTTACGCGAAAAACACAATTTTGGCCCATTAGGCGACGTTGTAGCGGTTCGGGAACGAGTTGCAGGTGCATTAAAAATAAGTTTACCCACCATACGGAAAATATTGCAGCGAAGGAAAGACAACCTGCCATTAATAAAAAAAAGTGCACAGCTCCAGCAAAAAGTTAAAAACTGAAGATATGCCCGAAATATTAAAAATGACAGTTAGACTCTTACAATGTATTGGTTTTAAATTCAAGAAAGATTGCAACCGTAGAGCACTTTGTGAAAAAGCTAGTGTAGTGTCATTGCGAACGGCTTTTTTAAAAAAATATATAGATAATACAAATTCACCATCGCCTTTACCTGTAGTGTTATTGGACGAGACCTGGATTTGTGCAAAAGGATCCAACAAACGCTCTTGGCAAGACGATACACCGAAAAGTGTAAAAAGGCCCGATTCAGCATCAGAAGGAAAAAGGTATATGATTTTGCAGGCTGGCAATCACCATGGATTTATTGAAAACAGCAGCTGTATTTTTTCTGCCAAATCAAAATCATCAGACCACCACGATAACATGGACGCGAAAAATTTTGAAAAATGGATTCAAAACCAACTTCTGCCTAATTTGCGAGAACCTTCTTTAATTGTCCTTGACAACGCTTCTTACCATAGCCGATTGATTGAAAAATGCCCACAAGCAGTTGGAATAGAAGCGTAAAAAGATTTTTAATACTGCTGGAAACATATTTAAGTAGTGACGTTTGGTGCATCAGCTCGACATTCTTCAAGTATCTCTGTTTCTTTCTACTAAACGTGTCAGCCGACAGAATACGTCGCACGTACAGTGTTGGTCTTCGGGACCGCGGTAGAGGAATGGCCGTAGCGCTTGGCTTCGGAGTTATTCTACCAAAGTTGATCAGGTTCGAATCCTGAGCACTGCACTTTCCCAGGGCGTTTGTGTTGTCTGGGGCATGGGGTTTTTCAAGGGTGGGGCATGTTAGACCTGTGAATAGCACGAAATGTGCTGAGCCGGGGTAAGCTGGGTGGGATGGGAATCATGGAGTTGCCTTTGGCAACTCCACGATTCTTTAAAAAAAAGATCACTGTTAGAAATCTCAACAGTAACTGAAAGAAAAACAAAACAAAACTCTTGCAACATCAATTGCAACAAGAATTGCAAACAGTTCTAGATATAGAAAACATCGATATCTGTCTCATTGCTGAGACACATTTTACCAATTAATCCTTCATTAGATTTAAGGGATATAAAGTATACCATACTATACACCCTGAAAATGTAGCCAAAGGAGGCAGTGCAATCATAATAAAGGAGTTGATTAAGCATCATCAAGAAATGGGATATAAAACAATGGAATTTCCAGCTACCGCCGTTAATGTCGAAACTAGAACATATGAGATCATACATAATTGCAGCAGTGTACTGCCGTCCAAGATATGCTCTCAAAAAGAAACCAATATCCCGATTTTTTGAACAGTCGTGGTCGAAGATTCATAATAGGAGGTGACTACAACGCCGAACATACCTATTGGGGATCTAGATTAACAACCACCAAGGGAAAAGAACTCTTGGAAGCAGTCAAACAACTAAAATGTGAAATACTATCAAGTGGAAAACCGACATACTGGCCTACAGACCCAGAGAAAATCCCAGACCTAATTGATTTCTATACAACTCGAAATGTTTCCGTGAACTACATGCATGTTGAAGAATCTTGGGACATGAACTCCGATCACTCCCCCATTATTCTCACGCTCAACGATACTGTTACACAAAAGGAATTAATTCCTAGATTAATTAATAAGATGACTGATTGGCGCAGCTTCAAATTACAACGTGAAGAAAATATCAATTTGTCAGTTCCTCTAAGAAATGAAGAACAACTAGATAACGAAACAGAAACTTATATATATTGTACTAAATAATTCACTTAAATGAGTAATTAATCACTCGTCTTCACTAAACCTATCGTCACTGCTGCTGTTTTCTCCCATGTTTATAATAAACGCTTCACTCTAATGTCAAGTATGTTCTCCTTTTCTAAATATTCATGTTCAGTTTCAATTACATGATCACAACACTTTTTCCAAGTTTTTTTATCGCAAAAATCACAGTTACACTTTAAAAAAATCACAATTACGCTATAACCAGTCGAAGATCACCGTTAGAAATCTCAACAGTAACTGAAAGTAAACCAAAACTGACCATAATTATTCGATATACATACATTCTTCATACATTAGCGCCCAAGGAGCTATTCCTAAGAAGAACTACAATGTGAAATAGTTTAAGAATCATGGAATGAACGCCAACGGACTCTTGCAACATCAATTGAAACAAGAATTGCAAACAGTTCTAGATATAGAAAACATTGATATCTGTCTCATTTCTGAGACACATTTTACCAATGAATCCTTCATTAGATTTAAAGGATATAAAGTATACCATACTATACACCCTGAAAATGTAGCCAAAGGAGGTAGTACAATCATAATAAAGGAGTCGATTAAGCATCATCAAGAACTGGGATATAAAACAATGGAATTTCAAGCTACCGCCGTTAATGTCGAAACTAGAACATATGAGATCATACATAATTGCAGCAGTGTACTGCCGTCCAAGATATGCTCTCAAAAAGAAACCAATATCCCGATTTTTTGAACAGTCGTGGTCGAAGATTCATAATAGGAGGTGACTACAACGCCGAACATACCTATTGGGGATCTAGATTAACAACCACCGAGGGAAAAGAACTCTTGGAAGCAGTCAAACAACTAAAATGTGAAATACTATCAAGTGGAAAATCGACATACTGGCCTACAGACCCAGAGAAAATCCCAGATCTAATTGATTTCTATATAACTCGAAATGTTTCCGTGAACTACATGCATGTTGAAGAATCTTGGGACATGAACTCCGATCACTCCCCCATTCTTCTCACGCTCAACGATACTATTACACAAAAGGAATTAATTCCTAGATTAGTTAATAAGCTGACTGATTGGCGCAGCTTCAAATTACATCTTGAAGAAAATATTAATTTGTCAGTTCCTCTAAGAAATGAAGAACAACTAGATAACGAAACAGAAACTTTTATTAAGGATATTCAACAAGCTGCTTGGGATAATACCCCTACCATTAGTACAAGAACCAAAGGTAACAGCTACCCAAAAAAATAAGAGAGCTCATCTATGAAAAGAGAAGACTCATAAGAATCTGGCATCAATCTCGAGTTCCAACCAACAAAACCACACTGAACAATGCTACCCAGCAGCTAAAAATAGAAATTCAAAAATGAATCGATTAGTGACTATCTAAGTGAGTTATCAAATGACAGCCACACTGAACATTCACTCTGGAGAGCAACTAAAAAACCAAAAAGACCGATCCTACAGAATCCATTGATAAAAGATGCAGATGGGAGATGGACAAAAAGCAATATCCAGAAAGCTAACGGATTTGCTGAACACCTCGGGAAAATATTTCAATCGAATGAAGGTGAAGACACATTAGATTGGGAAAACCTTAACCTTAACCAAGGAAAAGGCGAAATTAGACTCACCACTCCAAAAGAAGTTGCAACTGAAATAAACGAAAACATTAATCCAAAGAAAAGGCTCCAGGATTTGACTTGATCACTGGGGAAATTCAAAAACAACTTCCTAGAAAAGCTATAGTCAAACTCACCTATCTTGTCAATGCTTCGTTTCGACTGAGATATGTACCCAACATATGGAAAATAGCTGAGGTGACGATGGTCCCTCAACCTGGCAAACCAGCCAATCAAGTCTCATCTTATGGACCAATCTCCTTGCTTCCAGTGATTTCAAAGCTGTTTGAAAAATTACTTCTTAAAAGGTTGAAACCCATTATAGAAGACAAGAACTTAATTTCATTACACCAGTTTGGCTTCAGGGAAAGGCATTCAACCATAGACCAAGTTCACAGGATAACAGACATAATCGAAAGATCGTTAGAGGAAAGAAAAGATTGTTCTACTATCTTCCTTAATGTAGTACGAGCTTTTGACAAAGTGTGGCACGAGGGACTTAGGTATAAATTAAGAAAGCTTTTGCCCAGATAATACACAAAATTATTGAAAGCATACATTACAGATAGAGTTTTCAGAATTAAGCAAGAAGATTCATATTCTGAAATAAAAGAAATTAAAGCAGGAGTGCCACAGGGCAGTGTATTGGGACCTGTCCTTTACCTATTATACACCAGTGACACACCCGAGTTAATGCATGGCAAGATAGCCACTTTTGCAGACGACAGGGCCGTCTTGTCTGTAGGGAAAGACTACGAAGAAGCAGCAGGAAATCTGCAAACATCTGCTAATCAAATTAACGACTGGACTAAACGCTGGCGAATTAAATTAAAGGAAACTAAATCCGTTCATGTCAATTTCACATCATGATCAACATATCCCAATTAGCATAAATAATACACAAGTACCATATGCTAATACAGCAAAATATTTGGGTATTACTCTATAATACGCTAGGCTGCGCTGGAAGGCCCATATCAAAAAGAAACGAAAAGAACTTGGCTTAAAGTATAAGAAAATGTATTGGCTCTTGGGTAGACACTCCACCTTGTCAATATACAACAAAATACTATTGTATAAACAGATTCTTAAGCCCGTATGGACATTTGTGAAAAAGCAGAGGAAAGTGCTATTGGTGTACACATTAGTTAAGTGTAATAAAGTAACTAGAGTCTAGGATCTGCTAATGAGTAAGACCTCAGGTTAAGTTTTGTAGTAGTAATTTAACTTTGAACTAAATTTCTCATTGATCAATATAATATGATCAGATTGTAATCTATAGAAACACCAGTAAAGGTATTACAATTTAAAAAAAACTGTAACCAGTCTAAAGATCACTGTTAGAAATCTCAACAGTAAAACAAAACTGACCGTAATTATTCGATATACATTTATTCTTCATACATTAGTGCCTTTGCTAAGGAATGAGAAATTCTTTTGTAGAAATCTATATGTAAACAAATTCGTTAAAAGTGCATTAAATACCGATTTTTGCGATTTGAATCATATAATGCTTATACAGCGAGATTTTCTTTACTATGAACTCGACAGACCATATCACAGAATAATACAGTACAACATAATCTGTGATAGAAATTTTTGGGTAATCTCAAATTCGCAATGATTTACTCATGTGCGCAGTTCATTAATTTACACTGTATATTTTCTTCTATTAAAAATTTGTTTAAATTTCTCTTTAATCGGAATATCGTAAACGTAAATAAAGCAAAATTCAAAAAAGCTAAAGTTTTCTAAGTAAATTATGAGCTTCGGGGATTTTGCTTCTTGTCGCACATAGAACATATTTACTTGCTTAATAATCAAATATTAATATTTAAATACCTAAATCTATTCCGTGCGGAATTGCAGCTGTAAAAAACGTTATTCACGGTAATTAAACAATATAGGAAAAATTTAAATAGTGCAAAAGTAGTACCTACGCCTCTGTACTTCGGTAGAACGAGATCGTAATCGGATTACGCTCCCCCTAAATACTTAGACCACTGCGCATCCAAGCCTTTCGCCATTCAGAAAGACATAAGCTCTAACATACCTATCATACAGCAACAACTGCCGCCAAATGATAGTCAGAAAAAAATTTGTAATTTCTATTAACTTCTTTTGGATCTTTGGATGGTTTAGCAATGAGGCAAAATTCTCAAACATTGGTGAAGTAAATACACATAATTCCCACCACCAAGATAATCCCCTTTGAATCTGTAGTTCTCGTTTTCAGAGTTATTCTTGTAAATGTTTGGTGTGGCATAGTAGGTAAGCATATTTTTGGACCACACTTCTCCCATGAAAATTTAACTGGACCATGTTACTTGCATTGGCTTACAAACATTTTACCTGGATTGTTGGAAGATGACACTTTGGTACTGACATAATGGCCCTGCTGCTTCGTACAGTTCGATTACGTAATGTTACATAGACTTGTTTATTTTTGTAACCCATTGACCATCGCAAATTCGAACCTAAAGTAGCCGAGCCAAATTCACAAATAAAACACCAAAAAAGTTCCATACATTTATTATAGACAATACAAACTGCAGTCAATTGGTTTTACATAACTGGGAACCTTCCAAAAAGCGTTTTTCCCACGTTATTTGGTAGTTGGGTCACACAAGAATGGCTGTATTGGAGCTAGTCCCACCGAGGCTGGGTTGTCCGGAATGTTTCTCCAATTTTCCTCACTTTCCAAAGGACTGCGAGGGTCCCTACAATGGTGGTCATATTTTCTTAACATACTGAAATTGTAAATACCTTTCACCTGGTTAGAGGCAAGGCCGGCTATGGTGTAGACATTTGCTTCTGGATGTAAAGTAATTTTGTACAGTCCTCCTAAATCAAGCATTGTTTAGGTGAAATTCGTTGTTCAGTAGTAGCCATCATGCTTGTCAGCAAGAGCAGATCATTCAAATATAATTTGTTTATAATTTTATTAAAATGCATTTTTCTTACTTGACCTGAGTTTTCAAACTACGGTGGAAGATTTTGACAAATAAGTTTTGCATTCAAACGGTTTCTTCCTCTCCTGTATGAATACTGATATGTCTTCGCAAGTTACTCTTCAATGCACTTTTATAATTACATATATTACACTTGAAGGGTTTCTCTCCTGTGTGAGTGCGCATATGTCCTCGCAAATGACCCTCCTGTGCACTTTCATAGTTACATATATTACACTTGAAGGGTTTCCTTCCTGTGTGAGTGCGCATGTGGCTTTGTAAGCTACTCTTGTGTGCACCTTCATAGTTACATATATTACACTTGAATGGTTTCTCTCCTGTGTGAGTGCACATATGGTTTTGTAAGCTACACTTACGTGCACTTTCATAGCTGCATATATTGCACTTGAAGGGTTTCTCTCCTGTGTGAGTGCTCATATGCCTTTGCAAGCTACTCTTGTCTGCACTTTCATACTTACATATGTTGCACTTAAAGGGTTTCTCTCCCGTATGAATTCTCATATGTCTTCGCAAGTGATCCTTCTGTGCACTTTCATAGTTACATACATTACATTTGAAGGGTTTCTCTCCTGTGTGAGTGCGCATATGCTTCTGCAAGTGATTCTTGGATGCACTTTCATAGTTACATATATTACACTTGAAGGGTTTCTCTCCTGTGTGAGTGCGCATATGTCCTCGCAAGTGACCCTCCTCTGCACTTTCATAGTTACATATATTACACTTGAAGGGTTTCTCTTCTGTGTGAGTGCGCATATGGTTTTGTAAGCTACTCTTGTGTGCACTTTCATAGTTACATATATTACACTTGAAGGGTTTCTCTCCTGTGTGAGTGCGCATATGGTTTTGTAAGCTACTCTTGTGTGCACTTTCATAGTTACATATATTACACTTGTAGGGTTTCTCTCCTGTATGAGTGCTCATATGCCTTTGCAAGTTATGCTTGTCAGCACTTTCATAGTTACATATATTACACTTGAAGGGTTTCTCTCCTGTGTGAGTGCTCATATGCCTCTGCAAGCGATCCTTGCGTACACTTTCATAGTTACATATATTACACTTGAATGGTTTCTCTAATGTATGACTGCTTATATGACTCCGCAAGCTACTCTTACGTGCACTTTCATAGCTGCATATATTGCACTTGAAGGGTTTCTCTCCTGTATGACTTCTCATATGTGCTTGCAAGTTTGGCTTCGGTGCACTTCCATCGTCACATACATTGAATTTATATAACTTTTCTCCAATATTAGTTTTAACACTTTGATGCAAGATGGATTTCAGTGGAGGCTCTATTGTTACTTGATCTTCATTGTTACAACAGGTTTCAGATTTTATATTTATTTCTTCATGTAATGATTCTAGTTTAATCGACCAATCATTATCGTATTTAAAATCACGTTTTAAATCGGACGCTTCTGAAGGCAATTGCGACGTTTGAATCTCTTCTTGTTTTACTGTAACATATGCACATATTTATGTGTGGGTTACTAAATATTAGATATGTAACTAAACTAGCACAAGGTCATTTTAAATTTACGCCTAATTTTTCGGTTTTAAATAAATGTCAATTAAGAAATATTTAAGTTCTACCTCACATCATTAAACTACTAATATTTGATCAATTTTAATGGTAGTGTTCAAATTGCGTTTGCACACATTGTAAAAATACCGAAACTTTTTACCGGGTTGAAGTTACATATGAATTTGGATACGTGTCTGATAGATGTATTTTTAAATTTTCTAAATCATCGTTTTTCAAGATTATGCAAATATTACGTGATTAAGTGCATCCACCATCATCGATGGCTTCCTTATGCCTCCAGGTGACGAAATAAATATTACTAAAAGCAAAAACAAACTACCTACTCCATTGTAGGTCATTAACAGGCCATTGGTCTATAATCAGAAGAAGACGAAGAAAAACAAATTAAATTAAAAACATGTCCGTCTGCAGGTTTAGCGATGACAGAAACGAAGAAGAAAAGCCAAGGAAGTACATTATTGAAAAAAAGATTTTATTTTACTTTATAGCGAAGTAGAACAATCTCCCATTTAGCAAATCAAAGTCAATCATCGTCCTCGTTAATGCAGTAAATTTAGACATTTCTGGTGTATGATTCTGCATCTTCTATTACTGTGAAAATACAAAAAGTGTGTTCCCAGTATTTGAAAGGTGGGGTAAACGTCTGTGGTGTAGATGGCGTTGACAATTTTTCAGTAAAAATTTGCTCTATTCCCACCGAAAATGACAGTTACAATATTGCTTCATTTAATAAATCGCGATTATTCACTGAAACCATTTAACCCTAACGAATTTAGGAAATATCTGAAATTTGTTGAATATGTTGCAGATAGATGTCTTTTACGGGGGATGGGAGCCGATGATGGAGAAGTAACATACGGGTGGGTGGAATGTCCTAGCTACTACCAATGGATTCACTTAAACAAGTATCTAGATCGCGATATTCAGTTAAGTAGCATAAAAGAAGATTCATTTATATTCAACTGTATGTTGCGTGAAAACCAGAAGTATATGGAAATGTATACAAGGGCTTTAGGCTTTAGGCTTAGGGTCTTTAAATATCGTTATTAATATTGCCTGGTGCAAGCCTTTTAAATTTCCATTTATTTCTTAACATCGGGAATCGCAGCACCAAACTAAAAATAGGTAGCGTCGTATAGGGTTTATATACAAAGTAATTTTTTAAAAAGTCAATTGCAGTAGCCTATGGATTGTCCCGTCTATATTAAGCTTTAGAATCTGACAATATGAAAATTGTAACTGTCACACAGTTTGACATACAGGTAAATGTCATTCAAAGCTCATTACAGCTGACTGCAGACGGAATAGCTTTTTTTCTAGGCTTGCTGCAATTGACATTTTAAAAAATCACTTTGTAGGTTGGAGTAGAACAGATTGAAGATAAGATGGCGGCGGGAGAGGTGGGTTCGGTTATAGTGGGACAGTTAAATAAGCTCTCTAAAGCGGACTTGTGCAATGAGCTTAGTAATATGGGATAGTTGACAAAAGGGAACAAAACGGAAATAGTGGAAAGATTAATTGAGGCCAAAGGGAT
Organism: Limonius californicus; assembly: GCA_014611495.1. Lineage (NCBI taxonomy): Eukaryota > Metazoa > Arthropoda > Insecta > Coleoptera > Elateridae > Limonius > Limonius californicus. Next base: position 12,518 of record JABXWE010003735.1, read on the forward strand.
GAATGGTATAAAACCAAAACCACAAGGAGAACGACCTAAGTCCAAAAGCCCAGCTGACGCTGGTCAGGTAGAATCGCTTATGGTGGAAGTGCACTACTTAAAAGTAATAATTGGTGAACTACGTAGCAAGATAGAGCTGCAACAATTGGTTATTGATGTTCTGGAGAAAAATAATGGATCGGTTAAACAGGGGATCGAAGATATAAAAATGTGTGAGATGGATACTTCCGAAGAGGCAAAGAAAGCAATCGTAGAAGGTAAAGTAACTTATGCTAATAAGATAAAGAAAAATGCAGCGCACAAAGTTATTATTAAGCCAATAACTGGAGAGGAAGGCGGTACAGGAATAGTTCAAGAACTACAGCATAGTATCAATCCATGATAAAATGTGAGATTAGCCTGTCTTGGCATTACGGGCGCAATGCCAACAACCCCGACAGCGGCCATGGAAGCGCTGCTGGGACTCGCGCCCCTTCACCTTGTGATTGAGACCGAGGCTCGAGCGGCAACGCATAGGCTGATGTGTATGGGGCAATGGAAATCGACTCAGGAAAACGTAGGACATGCCAGAGTTGCCTCCAAGTTGAAGGCGATCACTCCCGTTTCTTTAATGGGAAGTGATGGCATGACGTCCTACTTCTCCTTTAGCACACCCTACAAGGTTTACATCCCTCTCCGGGATGAATGGTTCTCAGACGATCGGCCCTTTCTTAAACCCGGTGGCTTAGTTTGGTATACAGACGTGTCACGGAAGAGGAATGGTACCGGCGCTGGTGTATATGGGAACAAACCCAGGTTCAAATTTGCCCTAGGCAAATATCCTACGGTTTTCCAGGCAGAAATCTTCATAGAAATTATAGAGGTAAATACATCTACATTTGCTCGGACAGTCAAGCGGCCACCAAGGCCCTGACATCTCCCAAGGTAGGGTCTAGGCTTGTCGAGGAATGTCGAGCCACTCTCGTTAATCTCTCAGCTGAGAATTACGTGAAAATCCTATGGGTTCCGGGCCATAGTGGAATATGTGGCAATGAGAAAGCTGATGCCCTAGCTGTGGCTGGGGACTCTGGACCTTTAGTAGGTCCAGAGCCAGTTTATGGAATGGCCCCCAAACATGTGAGGCCCGAGATCTGGAATCACGCAAACGCGCAATTTCAGCACTCTTGGACCTCCAGACTCATACCCAGACAGGCTAGAGCCTTCATCAAGAACCCTACGCCTAAATCGGTAGACTATATTCTGAATCTAAGCAGAAGACAAATCAGGATAATAACGGGCCTCTTTACAGGCCACGGACACCTGAATAGTCATCTCCACACTATAGGGATTGTGCTAAACAACCAGTGTAGGAAATGTCAAGAGCAAGAGGAAACCTCTGAACATGTGCTCTGCAAAGGCAAGGCATTAGCGGCCTTAAGACACAAACGCCCTTGAACAGGATTCTGTCCTTCGCGGAAGCGACGGACCTGTTCAGGGAGTGAAGTCTTTTGCAACGCCTAGGGAGCACAATGGGCCCTGGTGGCCTAAGTGCAGGGGCTTGTTCTGGCCCAGAGAATCATCAACATACGGGTGGGTGGAATGTCCTAGCTACTACCAATGGATTAAGATACACAAGTTGTGACGCCTAGCTAAAAGAACGGCGACACCGTGAAGGAAATATTTTTTTTTTCTTCACCAAAAACAAATATATCTCGCGACAGCTTCAGTAAGGTCCAGGTATCTAGAACAAGGGTTCGACAGCTACAGTCGAAGAGGGGGGGTTCGAAGTAAGCCTAGGCGCCACCTGTTTAAAAAAATAAACCCTTGGTCTCGAAGATGACGTAGATAAACAGGAATCACCCTGAGAGAACGGACTTACCTTACTGATAACGCTAAAGTCTTTCATATAACAGCAAGACACAATAAAACACAAATACTTGGCGTAATTCTCGAGTATAATCACTAAATGTAAATCAAATTACAATAAAATATCAAAACTTATTGACCCCAATTAGCCACAAATATTAAATATAAATATCGTTTAACTAAAGAACAGACCACAAACGTCCCTATCTGATTTAACAATACGTGATATGAACAATTT